>JAPYZE010002319.1:0-16849 GCA_030522805.1 Leptomastidea abnormis
TATTAATTATTATCTTTATTAATATATTAATATACTGTCATTCACACGACTTTGAAGTTTCACTTCTGTCGGGGGTCCCCGAGACCCACACTCGTTTTTATAGTCTGCAGATGCTTGAACTTACCATTGCTTTTATATAAAAGAATTTTTGTTACTATTACACGTTAACAAATGTTATTATAATACTCAAAAGCGCTGAAATCTACGATGTTTGAGTGTTAAAATTATTTATTTGATCTACTAAAAATTTTGGATAATTAAAGTCATTTTTGCACTAAAACAAAATTAAAAGTTGTTAATTTAATAAACAGTATACGCGCGTGACTCTTTACTGATTTGTACCTATAAAGTCGATGAGAAGACTAAACTGAAAATGTATAATGAAAAATACGTAGCTAATTTCAGTTACTTATCGCCTTTTGGTTTCCATAGCGTAAACAAGTGGTGTGTATCCGATGACACTTAAAAGTTTCTTATAACTTCTATAGATAAAGACCTTATGACTTACTTATAAATTACTAAGAATTTGCTATATGATAATTTTATAAAATATTTCACTCATATACTTTTTATGTAAATTTTTTTTTTTACAATTCATATGTATTTATTATTGATTTTCTAGATTTTATTCAAGTTTTAATTGAATTACAAAGAAGTATTGAAATTTAATAATTTAATAAAAAATTAGAATGTTAATTTGTTTTCATATTAATAAAATTACAATTTTAAGAAATTTTATAACTTATAATTTTTTCTTTTTATAAAAAAATAAATTTTTAATATATTACTTATAAAAAGTGATTTCTGTAAAAAAACAAAGGAAAAAAATTTAAATACGAAATAATTTTTGCATTTGTATTGGAAATAAGTATAAGAATTGTAATACTTATATAGATATAAATAACTTTTATTAAACATGAATATAATAATATGTATATAAAAATAAAACAAATTTATCTAGGTACAGTAAAATATAATTCATTTTTAAAATTCAGTACATATACAAATAAAAATTTCAATATTCAAATTTTTCGTTATTAAATCTGTTGATATTATTTAGTAACACATCATTAAATATAACTTCATTATTTTTTGCCAATCACCTCGATAATACTTTTCATCACGTGTAAATGAGTCGAAGATTTGAAAGCCTCCGATTCTATAATATCTTGTAAATGTATTTTAGTAAACATCATGGCATTAATCTTCAAATGCTTCATATTATGATTAGTGGCAATATCTAACACGTCTAAAATATTATCTACTGTCAATGTCTTGCACAGCTGCTTCTCGCAATAATCCAGCAACTCGATAATCTCATATTTGTCAGCAAGCTTAACTAATTCAGAGGAAGGTGATTTCTCCAGTTTATCGGTATAAATAAATCGCAGCATCTCTTTCAAGGCTTCATAATCACCATCTTCTATCTTAACTTCCTTCATTTTTTGCTCAAGCATATCATGAGTAAACATGGCATCAAATACTCGGCTGTTCGCAACTAAAATACTCATGTGAGCCGGCAAGCTTTTGCCGCATGATGCTATTAATTTGACGTCACTCAAACGCTCGTCCAAAAAAAGCTTTTCAAATTTACTTGTTATTTGTTTTACTTGCAATTCAATCTCAAGATCACAATCTAAAATCATAACAACTTGACATGAAAAAATTAGACGACTGGGTAACGAATTATCGGTTTTATTACGGATTAAATTTTGTTTAAAAAAATGATAAAAACTCCAATTGTGTCCATTAATTAAATGCGAAACATCCATTTTTTTAACTAGCAACTGTTCTTTTTTTTCGTTGAACACCGTAAAGGAAAATGTAGCAGCGCGTATCTTGTAATTTAAAGAGGAAACATTCAAATACAGAGATAAATCATTATTGATATTGCTAAAGCCACTTGGATAAAGTCTTAAAAACCAAGACGTTTGCATGGATTTTAATGAAAAATGCGGTGATTCCAATGTCTCTTCTGGCTGCATATTTAAATTATTAAAATTATCTATTTTCCAGCTGTAAATACCGGTGACGATTATGTCTTGCAAGGAATCTTTGTTAATAGTTTTTACATCGTTTTTATCCTCTGGTTTTTCCATTATAACTATTGTTGATGTTTTTTTTTTTTAATGCTACAAAAATGTGTAATCACAAAATGACACAATCACTGCTATAATTACTTTTACAGGATAATTAAGCGATTTTGTATTTTTTTAAATCCAACAAACTCCTAAGATAATGTTAAAATAATTTTTTTTAATATAAAAAATAAATGTTACACAAACAATGGAGTCGTAACGATTTATTCGGAGGCGGTCAAGAGACTGAAAACATAAAACTCGAGCTGTTACAGTTATACCGATTTTTAGTTCTCATATGAGAAAGGCGCTTTCATGCGCTTATTATTTGATGACGCATAAGAGTTTCATATGACATAAAAAAGAAAGACATAAAAGAAAGACTCCGGGAGGAATACTACGAAGGCTTTTTACTATAGTATCGATCTTGAATTTGATCTTACTGTAAACAATAAAATTGCAGACGTTACTTACGTTACAACATAAAATATTTTTTAATATTTCAAAAATTTATTTCTAAAATTTTTTTTTATCGTTGAATTGATTTTGAATTATAATATTGCGACATATAAGTCTGCGCATCGATTCTAACTATTATGTTATTAACTACGTACAATTCTACATTTTACACAGTATACATTTTTTAAATCATTTGAAAACAATAATTATTAATGAAGTTTGATAAAAATAGTCGACAAAATGATCAATTATTTTTTAATAAAAAATATAATGCATTTCATATTCTATCATTTTATTAAATCCACAAAAAATTTAACTGAGATGGTGAACAGGTGAGTCTAAATATTGATTGGGTTTTCCTTCCCTAGACCCTAGATTCCCCTGTAGAGTATAGTATTCTTATAAACCGAAAGGCGGCGTACTTGTTTATCCTCTCCTTTTTCAAATATTATAAACACCTTCAGTAAAACTTTAGTCATCTAAATATAAAAACTGTCATAAGGATTAAATTTTAAAATAATCATTAATAATTTTAATGATAATTGATAATTAAAAAAAATCCAAATTATTTTACATAAGAACTCTACTGAAAAATCTCATCTGAGATCTCATGCCAAAATCTCATGTAACTTTTTTTTTAAAAAATTTTCCAAGTCTTACATTTTAAAAAATGTTTAGAAATTGTTTCTAACTTCATTTTAAGCTGTTTTCAGTGAAAACAAGTTACATAAGACATTCTCAGTAAGATTTTTCAGTAGGGAATTCATAATTATTGTCAATAATCAACATTTTTATTCCGTATAATTATTAGAGCAACACAAGTAACTCATTGTTCTCCAGGCGCTTCCCTTTAATAGTAATGATGAGCGATTCAAACTGTTTATACTTTTTACTTTTCTTTTTATTTTTCATTAAAAATTTCTTTTTCATAAATTTCGTAAAAATTTTTAAAAAAATATCAAATGAGTCTCAATTTTTTTTTTTTAATTTGTTATAAATTTTCTTAGCTTATTTACGTTTGATCATTTTTTTTAACATATTGACAGCTAAAAAAAGAAATTTATCGAAAATAAAATGTTCAAAAATTGACAAAATCAGGAATCGAGAACTCACACAATTTTTAAAGCTGTCGATATAAGTAAAAACGACTATAGAAGCGAGTATACCTTTAACCGCTCGTCTATCTATACCTACCGCTATCGCCCCTTTAAACGTATAAAAACTTAAAGTGCGCCAGTGAGGCGCCGACCGTCGATGTTATAGACGCCAAAGTGACGACATTTGACCCTGCTATTCGCTCAAATAAATGCATCGCAAATCGCAGCTACTGCATCGAGGATAATCCATTAAAGTTCATTCAGATTTTTTAATTATAGAATATATTAATAATCAGCATTCAGATTGTTTATTGTACTGCAAAGGCTTTGTCTCTATAAATAATTTAGAGATTTGTAAATTTATATATGATGAATTCTTTGTAAGAATAGAACTGATTAATATAATAATTTTTTTTTATTTTGTTATGAACTTTTTTAGACAACTCACATTTTATTTATCTTTTTTTTTTACAGCAATTTTATATTGTACGTTAAAAGTATTAATTAATTTTTTTTACACATTAGCAAATTACAGCTGCAAATAGAAAGTGACTCTGAGTACCTATACATTAAATTTAATTTTAAGTACATAACGTTACATTTATTTTTAAATTTGCGATCGTCTATGGCAAGAACAACAAACACTTGAATAAGAACGCACAATTTCAAAATCAAAATTTAAATAATTAAAAGAGGGCCTGTAAATGACAGGTATAACAACTAACAGGTACGATTCGTTATTTCAGTTTAAAATGATCTATTTCAGCGTAAAATATATCTAAAATATATAAATATATCTTTCTATTTATCTCTCTCTCTCTCTCTCTCTCTCACTCATTTTCTCTTCGCAAAGACTAAGGCACCTTACATTGCACCTTTATTATTTATTTTTTTGTACTTGTTACAAGATTTTCCATCTCGTTTTTTCTTAATTTATTATAGGTAACTTTTTCTATAATAGCCAAGTAAACTTGGATGTAGAAGGGAAGGAAAAATTCTGAATGCACCTTTCCTAATTTGCTCACTTCATATCCATAAACTAATTTACCACAACAATTTTTTTTCCTTCTTCTACTGTCATTTCTTCTTTGCGATTTTTTAAAAGTGAATTTTGTGTTGAAAAACTAGAGTTTTTAACATAATAGAAAAAATAAATTTAAGAATTGTATTTGAAAGATTTGATCTAAAGCGGATGATTTGTAATTTATTTTATGTTGATGGATTTTAAAAATAATAAGTTTTCGTTTTTAGTTTTAAATAAAAAAACTTATTTTTGAAATAAATTTTTTTCAAGTAAAATATAGTTTAGGTAAAAAATTTTTTACGCTTTTAAAAAATTACCGTGAAAAGAGACTATTTTGAAAAAGATAAGCTACTTTGAACATTGCGTATATTTATTTAAAAAGCTATAATTTTTTTTTTATATTTCACAACTTCAGACTTGAACAAAAGCTGTTCATAAGTTTTTTCGCGTTCTCAACAGTCTTTTTATAAACAGTTAAACAGTTTGCCTGAAAAATCAAATGCAAAATTTTATGCTGCTGAAATAAAACTCTGCTGGCAAAAATCGGTATTTGATGCTTGATGGTATATTATTGTTAAGGTCAATCTGGACATTCCACAAGAATTAAATGCTTTTTACCGCAACTCTCTAGCTTTAAAACTCTGCTCTGTATTAAAATGTTTTTATAAAACGGGAGCTATTTAGTAAATATAGAATAACAATTCAATATATTCTCTCAAAAATTAATAAAAATATTGTGTTGCTTAGTTAAGTAATATAGTTGTTTCAAAGGTAATTTTTTGATTCTAGCCATTGAAGGTAATATTATATAAAACTACCTTAGCCTAATCGTTTTTATTTGTAAAGAATATTATTAACGACAAATATACCTAATTATTTTGATTTTTCTTTTTTGAGAATGTATTTTATACAATTAAACAAGGGACAAAGGGTTAAAATCCTATTCTTGCAAATACTGAAAATTAAAACATTTAGTTTTATAAAAATAAAAGTACAATGCAAGCAGTATCTTAACGTATATCAGAAAAATGTTTGAGTAAAAAGCGACATAGCCGAATAAGTGACTTTCTCCAAATTTTCGAAAGAGCTTAATGTGCATAAAAAATATGCTAATTGAATACAAAACGCTAATGTGAGTCAAAATTGCAAAAATAATGTCTAAATTCGAAGGAATAAATGCATACAAATTAACGAGATAAAAAAAGAATCCTTCGTCGAGAGCGCAAAATGTTATAGTTTCAAAACTGATTTGCCAAGGAAAGAAGAACCAAATTAGTTGAAGTAGAAGTAAACAGATCGCATATCCCATTATTAGTCCCTGCAATAAACAATGATCATGTTAATGAAGTTTATTAAAAAAAAATTGCTAATAATTTTCTTTGCTCAAAATACTTACTATATCGTAACTATAGCGTAAAGCAAATCCGTATCCCAGACCACCACTCACTGCTATCAAAAAGATGACAAGCAAAAAAAATTTGCGTCGCCACAAATCCATTATCTGATACAATATTACGATTGTGGGCAAAGGTATAAAAAATAACATTAGTAATTTTCTATAATTTTCAATAGCTTCCATCATTAGAACTGCAGGAGATATAATCAAATTCTTGCGTATAATAGTGATTGCAGGATGTGTTGAAATGACTTCATTTTTCCCACATAGACTGACATGGTCATATTTTAGAAGAAACATACATAAGCAAGTGGGAAGGATTATTTGAAAAAACATTGATTGATACTTTGGATACTTTTTTATTATGATATTTTTAGTATTGTAACCACTTTTGGCGCTAATCTTTAAAATTTTTATACCGGTTATTTCGACTACCATTGAAGTCTTATTGATATTGTCTATTACAGAGCTATTTTTAGTATCATTTTTTAAAAGTTTCTCTGTTGTATCCGAAGAATCTACGTATGTCATAAAATGTGATTTTTCAAATTTTTTATTATTTATCAGTGTTTCCTTGAGTTTTTGTATCAAGTCCTCTAGAATTTTCTTCGTAATCATCTACAAAATTTAAGTAAATTGGAGAAAAAATATTGCAAATATTTATAAAAATAAAATTAATTTAAAATTTTTTCAAAGTTCTTTTTTTATTCATAATTTTTTTTTATTGATTTACAAGGAGTATCGAAACTTTTAAAATAACCAGTGAATCGATTATAACCGGGGGGTTGTCGACTAGTACCTACGATTATTTGAGTTTGGTTGATCGTTTAAATAATACGCTATTGTTTTTACTAATGAATAAATTAATGAAAAAAATAATGAATAAACTTTTTAAGGAGTACAAACATTGTGTATATTAAATTACTTTTTTTTTTACAGACAAATGGTTCACAATCGGTACTTGGAACTATGTAATTATATTACACAAAATTACGTAACTGTTATATTATTAAATTATAAGGAATTACAATTGTAAAGTTAATTAATATGGTTTTGAAATAGATTTATTTGTAGCAATCATAAAATTTTTTTCTTATTTCGAATTTTAAGTTTAGATATAATATGTACATTGATGAAAGATTTGTTTTTCACTAATACGCTTTGTAATTTAAATTATTTACTCTTTCAATGTAATTTTTTTAAAGTTTTTACGAAAAACTAAGAAAAGATAAAAAACATAAGCATTATAAAGTATTATTCTTATAAAAATTTATTTATAAAATCTTTTTTTAATTTGCAAGTAGAAAAAAGAAAAGAATATCGTCTAATAAGCGAGCAACTGTCACTAGCTATGAAAGTCCACGATAAAATCACTTTTTTCTTAAATCTTACACTAGCAAAATTTCAAATTGCGCAGTATGTCAAATGTTTGCTTTAAAAACATATTCGAATTTAAAACTCATCCTTTAAAAGTATTATTGATTTTTATTTAAAAAACTTACCATTTTACTTAATTATTAAAAGTTGTACGTATTGTTTCAATAAATTTATATCATTTTTCACGAACGGTTAGTTACTTAAGCAAGAGGTGAAAATAAAAATAGTTGTTCAATGCATACTCTGTTTGATGCAGTCTCAGCGTTAGAACTGAACAAGTTATAGTCTCAATATTGATTTGGTTTTCCTTTCCTAGATTATCCTGTATAGAGTAGTATTCTCATCTGTCGAAAGGCGGCGTACTTACGTTTTTCCTCTCTTTTTCAAATATTATACTCAGGGAGTCAGGGTACTTCCCGTGTAGTGGCCTTATAAATTCGGAAGTACCAAGGCTTATCTTATGTATTTTTACCTACTGAACAAGATTTTAAGCACGGAAAGCTGTCCAAGTGATCATTTTTTTATAAACAAATTTTATAAATGATTATTGTTATTAAAAATTCAATTAATTTTTGTTTTATAAAAAATATTTTTAGATTTTTTTTTGTTCATTTTAAAATGTATAAATATGTATAAAAATGTCTCTTGTGATTTTTTGTAAAAGTTCTTGTTCTTGCATGAAAAATTTAAGTTAAAAAAACGCGGTTTTTTAGATGTTTTAACGCAAAAACGTTCTGTAAAAATTCACGAGACATGTTGGATTTGAAATAGGTCAAAGAATTGTAAACAATTTTTTTATAACAAAGAATGAAATTTATTTATATTGTTTACAACACACATTATTATTGTTGAATTTTATTAGTTGATATAATTCTTAAGTATACAAAATTTCTGCGATTAATTTTTGATAATACATAGATAAAAAGATAATTATAATAAAATCGGTAAATTTTAAAATGGCAGTAAATATTTCTTATGCTCGTCTTTGTAATAACGCTTGTACTAATTATTTTTTTATGATAATATTGACTGAATATATTAAATTCCTACATTTTGATTTAGTTATTACTTTTTTATTTTATTGTGAGTGACGTGTGTTTGTAAGTATGTATTTGCTGACATACAAAAGTTTTATATGACTTATATAAGTCACTATTGTATTTAGTCAATTATTAAGAATTTGATAAAATATTTTTAACGGTAGAACTTTTTATTTTCATTTAATTATTAAAAGTAAATATATGAGTGCAATTAAAATAAACACAAAATTTCCTTTATAGGTTGATCAAATACTATATAGTTTTATATATTTTAATAAATTTTGAAACTTTTTACAAGAAAAAAATATTATTCTTGTATTGGTAAGTTTTATTTAAATTCTGTATTAATACATAGGTAAAATCACATATCATGTGAATCGAACAAAAAAATATTTTACATTAAATGAATTTTTAAACGTAATATTACAGTGAGTTTTTTATATTATAGTAACAACTCATTATAAGAAAAATGTAATTGAATTTAAATCCTTAAAAGGCTTAATAATAAATCTTATTTTATTAAAACTCATAAAATTGCTTTTTATACTACTAGCTTACTTATTTATAATTCGTCGATTGTTTCAATAATGTTTTTTAGCAAGTCTACATGATTAAAAGCTTTAAAATCATCTGATTTAATGACATAACTAATATGCTTTTTTATAAAATTAAGGGCACATATTTTCAACTGCTTGATATTGTGACGCTCAGAGATATCTAGTAATTTAAGGACATTGTCCACAGACATGGTCGCACACAGATGTTCTTCACAATGCTCGATCAACTCAGTTATCTGATACTTGTCTGCAAGCTCAATCAATTCAGCAGTTGGATTTTTCTCCAACTTATCAGTATAAATGAAGCACAGCATCTCTTCTATAAGATTTCATAATCCCCATCTTCAATCTTCACCTCATCTACTTTACGTTCAAGCATATCGTGAGTAAACATGGCCTCAAATACGGGACTGTTTGCAACTAGAACACTTCTATGCGCTGGCAGGCTTTTTCCACATGATGCAATTAATTTAACGTCGCTTAAACGCTCGTCCATGAATAATTTTTCAAACTTGTTTGGTTTTGATACCACTTCTAATCGACGTTGGACTTGAACCCCTTTTACATCATCGCAATATGAATCTCGTAGTTTACGACTACAACAATTTCGCATTTAATAATAAGAGAGCTAGGCCAAGATTTAATCTGTTTTATCTCGAATAAACTCGTGTTTTATATTATTAAATTCGCAACTACGGTTAGATTTACCGTATAATAAGCAATTTTTCATTTTATCCACCAACTGTTCTTGTTTTTCATTAAAAATTGATAAAGAGATATGAATTTCATGATGAGGTTTAAAACAAGAATTGAAGTCCAGCGACAGCGACAAGCAATTTGTTACTTTATTATTATATGAACCATTTGGATAAAGACACATAACAAAAGTTAACTGTTTTCCTTCGATAGAAAATCTTGGCGATACTATATTTTCTCCTGAATTTTTAATCATGTAATTGTAATTTTCTATTGTCCAGCTGTAATTTTTTTTTTCAACTTTTACAGTTGTCGAACCATTAGTGCGTAAATCCATATTTTTTTCAGTTTTATTGGAAGAAGAAATTAGGTATACAATTTTTATTGCAATTACTCGCAACAATATAATTAAAATAATTTTTGATTTTCTGAACCCAAGAACTTTATCTGTAAAGCAAAATTGAAACACGTTATGAACAAAAATCAAACAAATACTTGATTATTTATCTATAAAGCATCACAATTATAACCTCTATCGTATTGACTTAGTCAGCTTAACAACTAACAAGAGAAGTTGGCGTCCGCGTTTTTTTTTTTTTTTGTATAAATTGTTTCACAAATAAAAGAAAGAAATTATCGTTTGTATTGCTACTAACACTTTTTTGTTTCAGAATTTCATTTTACACAGCGCGCTACGGCCTACGCGCGGTCTTACTTATGTATAACAATTTAAATTTAAATTTTTCCACCTGTTGAACATTTAACCTTACTGATTGGTAAAACGTCAACCAATCACATCACGAATAAACTGTGGCATATCCGAGCGAGCCGCTCATATTTATAATAGGTACTACAAGGTTCAGTTGATTGATCTTCTATTCTAAGATATATTGGGAAGTGGCCACTGATCCGAACGGATTAGGTAACCTATTTAATAAAAAGAAGAAGACAAGGTTCAGTTATTGCAATGGGTAAAAGTTTTGTGTTTATACTAATATCATATTTTATATTGTGTTCTCGATTTTTGGATTGGCAATTAGATTAATTTTGACATCTCATAAAAGCTATTCATGCGAAAAATAATGAAAAAATTTTTATATATTTATAGGGACAGAGAAAAATGAATTATTACCCTGGGAAATATTTGTAGCCAACCAAGATCGTAGCGAAACAAAAACATCCGTAACAAATATTCGTGGTTTGCACAAAAATTTTCAGTGGCAAATCAATGGTATCAACACGTGCAGAGTCAGTAGTCTACAGTCTTCGGTAAGAATCTATTATAGTCTTAAATTTATGGCAATCTTTTAATCATAAAAATTGTTCTAGTATTTAGGGTGTTTTTTTAATTTAAAAGAAATTATTTTAAAAGCTTTGAAAAAAAATATTTAATTTTATATTTTCCATTTGAACAAAACTGCTTGCATACAGGTTGATTTTACGCTCAGCCTGTAAAAGTTTTATCTATTGTAATGGGCATTAGCTCTCAAAATATTAATAAATTAAATAAACAAATTAATAATTACAAAAGAAGATTTTAAACTTTGTCAAATGTACATATTTTTCAAATGCTGCAGAAGAAAATCTTACATTTTATTAAAATAAAAATTAATTTAAGCTTCAAGTTTTCCTGAGTAGGTTGTTCATAGATAAGTTAAATTTCAAACTTTTTATCTATAAAAAAGCCATTAAAATATAATTGTTTATTTAGTAAATCTATTAAATAATTGTAATCATATACGTACCTCAATTATATATAATGGATAGTCTTTTTAAAATTTAATTTAGTAGGAAATAAAATAATTATAATTGTTCTTATTACAATACAATTTAAATAATTCTTACAAAGATTTTATATGTTTAATTTTTTATTTAGACATTTGAAGTACGTCTAGATGAACAACATAACTTATGCCTCGAAATCTTCTGCACTCAAGGCAATTTTATATCTGATGGCTATATGAATTTTCATTTGAAACATAGTACACCTTCTCAGGTCAAAATTACAGTATCCTATGTGATTTTAGTACGTGATGTTAAACACAAGATATTAGGTACACTTTATGTTGAAGCCGAGACTTTGTATGACAGCAAAGGACAAGATCTTGTTTTAAACGAAAAAATTTTGCCTATCAACAATAATATCTTGATTGTTGAACTGCATTTAAGCTTTTTGAAAACTCCAGACACTAAAATTGTTGAAAATGAAAACATTTTAATGCAACCTAATGTGACTACAACTCTTGACTTCAGCAGCTTTTTAAATAATGATAGTCTTAGTGACATTGTGCTTAAGTCAAATAATGGCGAAGAAATTCCAGCCCACAAGTGTCTGCTTGCAACTGGAAGCCCAGTTTTTGCTGCAATGTTTGAACATGAAATGAAAGGAAGTCGTGAAAAATGTGTTCAAATCGATGATGCTGATTCTGATACTATAAGGGCATTACTCAAATTCATTTATACTGGAAAATTTGAGTCAGAAGTCCATGGAAAAGAACAGGTACTTGCTATTGCTGATAAATATGGCGTAAAGAATCTACTTGATTTATGTGAATATGAGATGTGTAAAAAGATGACTGTAGAAAATGTGGCAAACATGTTGGCTTTGGCTAATATGCATAACTTGAAATCATTAAAAAAAAGATCATGCATTTTTATTGGTCAGTATATGAAAAGTGGTTTAAATTCAGATTTAAAAGATGTACTGTCCAAATATCCCGATTCATTTGAAGAAATTCTTTTAAACTCTTAAATTATACATTAATTATTGCAGAAGAATTTAAATTACAAAATAAAATTTAAAATTTGAAAAAATTGTAATTATTTAATAATCATTGCACTGTAATAAAATTTATGTATTTTTTACTTGTATTGGTAATAAAATTATTATGATAACAAGAATTGACTTTGTTTTTCCAATGTAAAAATGTTTTAAAATCATAAAGTCTTAATTTTGCTTAATGGTAAAAATTCTATTTATTGCTGAATTTGCTGAGAACAGAAGAATTTAGAGTAATAAAATTTTAATTTTGAGTTTGTTTGGATATACCATTAATATAGTAATTGGAGCGCATTTAACGGAAAAAAGTAATTAATTTAGTGGATGCCGGTCCCACAGCGGTAGGATTTGAGGAAGAAAAGTCAAAATTAGAGACGATTGCGAGATTGAGTTTATTATAAAAAATCATAGTATAAAATTTTGTCAATTTTTGAGGTATTTAACGAGCTAATATATTTGCTCATTTTTCGAGATATGTAATTTCAACAGAACTGGAGTTTCAGGCGGAAATAATTTTTAAATGAAGAAAATGATTTTTAAAACAAATATTTTTTATGAATAAGATGATAAAGAAAGTGCAAAAAGCTAAAGTCTAAGATACTTTGTCAAACTTATTGCTGCATCTGCATTATGTAAAACGTGGATAAAACCGAATTCCACACCTGAAGTGTAAAAAGGTTTGATAACTTATTTTCAAAAACGTCTATCATTGATTTGAATGCCAAGGACGATATAAAATATGAATGTTATTATTCTGTAATTTCTTATCCTTGCTTGGCCCATGTATGATACTGCTACTTATATATTTTTACATAGTTTTTGTGTGCACTAGTATACACAACGTTTGTATACTTTTAGAAATAAAATGTGATATTATTATTTCATAATTAAAGAAAAAGTAATCTATAAATTAAAATAAAAAGGAACTAAATTAGTTGAATAAAAATATCTCTTTTTATTAATCCAAAAAGAACTAATAGTATACTGGTACATAAAACCACTTTCTATTATTGAGATCATTTTTGAGAAATTGAAATTGTAATATTAAGTATTTAATGTTTTATAAATATTTCAACACATGCTAAGTTTACGCCACAATACAATTTTTTTACATTATCTTAAATGTTACATAAATGTGGTAATTTATTTGTTTTTTTTTCAAAATGTTAATTAGAAAAATTTTGCTATATAACTCTTACGCTTTGAAATTTTTTGAATTTATTATTGATATTTCTAAGATATTTTTTAAAATCTTGAATTAATAAATCCTTTTTACAAAAACAATTGCATTGTACAAGTCTTATTTGAATATTAAAAGCAAAAAAATTAATTATTATTAAACTTCAAACGTTCTTATCAGCTGATACTTTTTTATTATGTTTAATGAGCAATAATTTCACAAAGCAAATTAAGTTTATTTTCTAAATTTTCCATAGAATTATTTTCAACAGTTGCATAAATTTTTTGTTGACTCAATTTATATTTAAAAATAATTTTTTTAAATATCTTAAACATTATATTATTCTAATTGTTAGTATAAATAAATAACTTTTATATAAAATCGAAATTTCTTCCTCTTTAATCTTTTTTATCTTCAGGCGATTTATAATGTTTTGATATATATGCAATAATTTCACAAAACAGGTTTGATTTCTCTAAATTTTTCAAAGCATTGTTTTCAACAATTTCCTGCAAGTTTTCTGTTATAAAATTTATTGCTTTTGTTTTCAATTTTTGGGCATTATAATCATGCGCTAAGATAAAGTAATCCACAACATTTTCCATTGTTAACTGTTGTGATAACTTCAATTCGCACATAGATTTTAAAATGTTGATCTGATATTTATCAGATGCAATAAACAATTTGTCTATTTCACAAAGTTCCACATCAAATTTATTTGAGTACATGAATTCCAACAAAACTTTTAATGTAACTGAATCTACATCTTTAATAACTACTTTATTTTCTTGATTCTCCTTCATATTGTGTGTAAACATAGCTTTGAATACTGGACTACCAGATGCAAGTATGCATTTGTGAGCGGGAAATTTGTTGCCTTCAATTCTTTCTAAAATAATGTCACTAAAACTGCCACTGATGAAAAATTCATTAAAACTTTCTGTCATACGTTTGTTCAAATCATTATTGATGTGTTCAAAACACTCACTTTCAGTAAGTGATGATGATGGATAAAGCCAGCACTTTACAATTAATGTATCATCTTTTAGTAATAAAATATTTTTATTTATGTGAAAAAGTGTATATTGCCAATCTTCTGGATTAGCAAAAATATCATCAGAAATGATAGATTTTAAAATTTTTCCATCATTAGCTTCAAGTGATAGTTTATAATATATATGAATTTCATCTTGGTTCAAAATATTCAAATAAATAGTAAAATACTCTTCCGATTCTTTAGAATTGGGGCTAAGGTCTACATACCAATCAGCCTTACCTTTACTATGTATTAATTCCTTTTTCTGAAATTTACATGAAAAATTAAAATATTTATGATGAAAATGACTAAATAATATTAATTATTAATTAATTGTAAGAAAAAAAGTATAAATATTGAAAATATTGTGTTTACTCAAAGGTGAAAAAATATATTTGTGATTACAATTTTAAAATTAACTTGTAATACTGATTAACATTTTTATACCTTTTTTTTCAATTTTTAAGTTATTATCATATTTTGTGAATATTGTAGCATACCTCTGATTCTGTTCTAACAACAAGTGAGCTGTAATTATGGATAGTCCATGTTAAATGAGGTGTCTTGGAATAAATTACTTGATCCATAATTAAACAATTTGGAAAAACCTAAAAATAATAAAAACAAATGTTTGATTGAAAAAATTTGTAATAATTCTTCATTATTTTAAATACATAGTGTGCAATTCATAAATAAAACAGTTCAAACTTCAAGATTAAGAATTATAAGAAAAATTAATAGCATTGATATTTTACAAAAATTTGTTTAACTGGTATAGAATAAAAAGAAAGGATGACATTAACCATTTAATCACTTGTAAATATTATTTTTTTTTAACTAAAAAAGTCAACTAATATTTTAATTTAATTGTTTTGAATATAGTAAACACAAAGAAAATTTTATTATAGAAGGTAAACTTAACCTACCTGGGACTTCTATAACTTGACCTTTCTTTGTATTACACAAGATGAAAAGTTATCTGTTCATAAAACAGCTAAAATCTCTTTTACTCTCTAAAAAGTGTGGTGCTAAATGACTTTACACATATCTTGGTTGCAAAAAAGCATGTAAATACAATGAGTTAAGAAGGACTTGTTTAGAACAAAAGAATACATCAGAATCAGAGCATGCGATGATATGCATTGCGCGACTATTGCGAGTTGCGACTTGCGACTAGCTTGCGACGTCACAGTTGCGTTGCGGCGACGTTGAAATGATTTTTGTAGCAATCAACCAATCAAAACATTAAAAAATTTTGATACTAAAAAAGCGCGTTAATTCAAAAGTATATGAATATAAGCTGTATTGATGATTTAATAATTAGAGTACTTGATCATAGTAATTGTACCAAATAAAAAAAATACTTTCTCACATACATTTAAGTTTTAACATGCTATTTTTTGATACTAGTGCGAGAAGGTAAATTATCATTTTGTGTGCCGATTTAGAGATTATGTTGACTCCGTTGACTCGAAGCAGGAATCATGTAATTCTCGTACCTACTACAAAAATATCGAAATACAATTCACGCGTCTATCATTGGTAAAAAAAGAAATGTTATTAATATATTTGTTTTAATAAATTCTTGTTTACATTTAATTTATAGAGATACGATCGTAATCATACGCTGATTAAACAATATAGTAACAACGCAAATTATTTCTTCTTCTTCTTCTTTTTATGGCTTTGAGTATCAAGAGCGGACACCGTTACTCCACCATTCAGATTGGTATAACGCAAATTATGATTGACAAAAATTTGGGCATACATCATATTAAAAAAAACTGTACACTACCATTTACACTATGTGCTTTTTATTGTAAAATTATTGAAGTACAATCATTTTGTATAGAATAAATTTGATATAATGTGTTGAAAAATTATCTTGTACAAAAACATATTAATATCGTTAGAAATACAATGTGATGTTGATAATTTTTTAACAAATAAGTTGAATTATTTTTAATTATCCAAACAAATCTTCTGTTAACATTACTAATTAAATCGGAATGTTATTTAAGATGATTAAATTTTTTATTTATTTATTTATTTATTTATTTATTAAGTAATATACGGGCTTATCACCCTTTTACAATAAAGATACAAATGAGAGTGCTGCAGAGGCGGCAG
>JAPYZE010002320.1:0-16846 GCA_030522805.1 Leptomastidea abnormis
TATATATATATATATATGTTCAGAATGGTAAATCAGGATTTAGCGATGCTCTCATTCGCGCGCGACACCTCACGTCCAGCATGAATTAGGCATACACGCGCGTGTACGTGGCGTGTAAATACATTATTCCGAGCGCGCTACGAAAAAAAATTTCCTCCTTCTCCTCATACTCTCTTGGCAAGCCTCTGTCCTCTGATGTAAAACGGAATGCGCGCGTGCAGCCGTGAAAAAGAAGCAGCTACAAGTGAGAGAGAGAGAGAAAGTAAAAAAGAATCGTATAGTCCATAATGGTGATAGTGGCAAGGAGGACAAAGAAAGAAAGAAAGAAAGAAAGAGCAGGCAGTAGTAGGAGGAGGAGCTGGCTATATTATGCTGGCATGAGCGCGCGTTCGCTCTCGCGCTTTGACTTTCAAATGGTTATGCATGTTTATGTATGTGCCGGGCGAGCGAACGCCGCCGCCGCCGCCACCGTGGTGTGTGCAGCCGTGCTGCTGTCTGCTTGCCTGCCTGCTTGCATGCTGGCTGTACCTGTACTGCAGCTGATTTGCATTTACGCGCCCGAGCCCGAGGGTTTGGCACTCGAGAGAGCTGCTGCTGCTGCGTTTGACTGCCGTCTCTTCTCCCACACCTCCCTCGATTCGCCACCACCTCGTCTTTCCCGCACTTAGCTACCCCCCCCCCCCCTGCCCCCCAATACGCCGATGGCATTTATCTCTTTAGCGCACCTATTTTGGGATCTGCGTGTCCCCACTACTACACGACGTTCTTGTCTGTCTCTATGTGCAGGTATACAGAAGTGTGCGTGTGTATACATATAAAAAAAGTGTGATTGCGCGTGTAGGCACTAGAGAACCGATCAACGGCATTTGTAAGGAGAGGAGTATACAAGTCACGAAAAATGTTACCATGTAATGTACCATCCATTGCAACTCTTTTTTACCTTTATTTAAAAAAAGGTTTGCTAATGCAGGCTGCTTTGAAGTACACGTGGATCAATAGTGTGTGTGTGTGTGCGCGACAGTTTGCAAAGTTCCTTGATACCTGCGTAACTTGGCATGAAACTTTTAATTGTGTATACAGTTTAACTTATTTTCCATAAATTTTGATGGACACGATTATATTTGCAAGAGTAAAAAATTTTAATTACGATCATATGTATGGATTCAAACTGATCTTCAAAATCTTAGAACTTTGTTAACACCTGCGACTAACGTGCAAGATTATATTTTTGTATTGCCATCTTTCTTTTTAATTATTGTATTGTGTAAAGGAAAATTACGATTTGCAAACTTGTTATAATATTGACCACATATTAACATTTTTAATTAACCACACCTATTAATTTGTTTTAATTTTTTATACATTAAATCATTTGATTTTATTTATTTTTGCAACAACAAAAAAAATTAGAATATTTACCAATTTTAATTGAATCATCTATTCGAGGATTTTACTTATTTATACCTACATGATATAAATAAGAAAAATTCTTATAATCTATGTACAGATAAGAGGTAGAATCGCCAACTCATCGAAAACCCGTACCGCTGATATTAAATATTTCAGAGTAGGGCACGTAGTCAGTCGTATTCATTAAACTTTCAAGCAATAATAAAGGAATCAACAGCTGACTTCGTGACGTCTAGTCTCTTGGTAGGACACGCGTCAAATCGAAGCCAAGGAAATATCACTCGAGAGAGAGAGAGAGAGAGAGAGAGAGAGAGAGAGAGAGAGAGAAAGCGAGGTGTCTGCGATACGAACACTAGACGTTGTGTTCTATATATACATCTTGACAGCGACGTTGTACGCTCGCAAGTAAGCATAAGATCGACGTTCGATGTAGGATAAGGAGGAGGAGGAAGAGCCGAGGCGAGCGTGAAGCGTTAAAAGCAGCTAGATAAAAAAAAAAGTCGACACGTCGCAATCGATGCTGTATATAGGTATATTGTGGGGATACGCTAAGAGAAAAGAAGGAGGAAGAGGAGGGGAAGGGGAAAATAATCAATACCGTCGCCAAGTCGTTAATTCCAATCAGCCGGTCGTCGCGCGCCAGCCGACCAGTGTGTATGTGTGTGTGCTTAAGCTTGCGACTGATGACGAAGCTGTTGTTATATCTACTGTAGAGCAAGAAATATTCTTTTCAATGCTGAGGTCACTACTTTTTTTCACGGTTCTAAACATTTTAAAAATATGTATTTTCGTGGAAAGGGAAAAGAATTTTTTCATAAATAAGAAGCATTTCTTAAATTTTTCTTACAAGATGCAAAATATTTAATTTTTATTAGGACTAATGCATAACATTTTTTTAGCAGATATATGTATGGATCAACATTTATATATTCATCGACGTATTTATTGATTAGAAACAAATAGTATACCACATAGAAAGTATAATAATCATGTTTCAGCTCTAGAACTCGCTGGACGATTTTTAAATAGACATTTTAAAATTGATACATAGCTTGTAGAGATAAGCCTAATTAAATAGCATCACGGAAACGTCAGTTTTAATTAAAAATATTTAATGAAAAATTGATGAAATTCGAAAAGTCGTATGAAGTAAGTGAAGTAGAGGAGAGAGAGAGAACCGATTGAACATTAACGAATTCACAGGTCGCTCGTTACCGGGTAAAACTGTCCTCTCACCATGACAGAAGAGAGAGAGAACGCGAGCGCATCGTTGTCGTTGTTCTGCGACAATCAAGCCAATTTCCTTGCTTCCATTTGATGAAGAGTGTAATAGTACGCAGCTTGGTCAGCTTGCAGAGAGAGAGAGAGAGAGAGAGAGAGAGAGCCAGCTTTCTACCACTGTAGAACGATTTTCTTTCAATTTTGGTGATGATGGTAGTGGTCACGCTTGCCAATTACTAGTACGATACTTTTCGCCACCTTCGCATACATCTCTGCAGAAAAATAAGGCTCTCGAGGAAAGAAAAAAGCTCTAGCGTATAGAACTCGATCATCTATTTTTTGAGAGAATGAAGGGTAAAAACGAGGAAGGAAAGAAAAATCGACGATCCTTTTCTTTCAAGAGAGAGAGAGAGAGAGAGAGAGAGAGAGAGAGAGAGAGAGAGAATGAAAAAGTGGAAAGAGAAAAAGGCTAACAGTTGTTGGGTTAGAAAAAAGCGGTCGAAAACGAGCGCGAGCAGAAAGCGTACAGTTATATGGAAAATCTTTTATATATAGGTACGTAACGGCAATGTGCACTACTCGAGCTATAGGGCGCAAAGAGCGTGCCGGAAAGCGAACCGACGTAGAAGTTCTCTTTTTCTCTCCTCTATCTCCTATATATGTACTCGACGTCATCCTATCTCCCTCTGTGCACTTGGCCAACTTTTCTGCCACGGCACTCGCTTTGCCAGGGGGATAAAAAAAAAGCTGAGAACGAACAAAGGGAGAAAAGGTCGGTGGAGCAAGCGAGAACTTGAACGTAGAGAGAGAGAGAGAGGTTGGATTTTGTGTGTAAGAGAGAGAAAAGCGAGTTGCAGGCATCATGATGGATGCCGCTCGTTTTCCCTTGCTTTATCCGTGTATATACCTATAGCTATATTCTATATCTATATTTCGTGAATTCATATAAACGCACGTGTGTGTGTGTGTGTGTGTGTGTACACGTCAAGGTTCAGCGTATAGAAAAAGAAAATAGCAAAATAGAGAGAATAGAGAGCAAGTAGAAGCTATAGACAGTATAGACTGTAATAGGAGAGAGTGAGAAAGCGAGGTGGAAAGGTATACGGGCTTCTTGGCTTGCAGTATATAGGTAGTAGTAGTAGTAGTAGCATCAGCACATCCCCTTGCCGCACTACGCCATCAGAGCTTTCGCTGATCCTAGAAGTACGAGAGCCGCTTGAAATCGTCGTCGTCGTCGCCGTCGCCGGGTGACTCGCTTGCTCTCCGTCTCTCTTTTTCTCCCTCTGGTTTTATTCTTTCCTCGCGCGCGCACTTCTATTTTTCCCTTTTTCTCCGACAGTATAGCAGCGGCAGTGGCAGTCGAAGCAGAGCCGGTAGTAGTAGTAGTAGTAGTGTTAGTGGTGGTATAGAGTGGTAGAGTGGTAGAATGGGTAGTAAGAGGGAATGAGGCGGGTGGGCTCAAGCGAGCGCTCGTTCGGTCGACAGCAGCAGCAGTTCTCGCTCCGTCTCTCTCTCTCTCTCTCTCTCTCTCTCTCTCTCTGCGTCCTCGTCTGGCGTAATAGCCTCGTTCCTGGCGCGCCGAGTGTCGAGCTCTCGCTTCGCTTCTCTGGCTGTTCGGCTTCTCTCTCTCTCTTTACATATAGGTATAGAGAAAGAGAAAGAGAGAGAAAGTAATAGCGACCTCCCGTGTTCTCTCGTGCACGCCTGTTCTGGTATATACCTACTATAGCGTGGGTGAGAGCAAGCAAGCAAGCGCGCCGCCGGCAGCAGCAGCAGCAAGCGCGTCTGGATATATTCCCCCGGCACGTTTACGCGCGCCAGCAGTGAGCGAGCAAGAGAGAGAGAGAGAGAGAGAAGGATTCAAAGCTTGCGGGAGAGCGAGAAGGAAAACAGCTAGTATGCCAGCACACAGCACCAGCACTCGGCTGCTACGGCTGCTGCCTCGAGGCCGAGCGATAAATGGTGCTGCTGCCACCACCCGCTCTCTCTCTCTCTCTCTCTCTCTCTCTCTCTCTACTCCGCACTGCCCTCCTTCCACCACCCCTCAACCCCTCGGAAGCCGACGAGCGCGTTTCATCCCTCCGCTGGGAGCGTGGAATGAGAGTATAAGAGAGAAAGAGCGAGAACGAGGACGAGCGCGTGGAATATTCGCAGTGGTTACCGCTTGCCGCCCAGCGGGCTATAGCACTACACCACGTGCTTGATGGTATATAACCGAGCTGCTGCTGCTGCTGCTGCTGCACTCGCAGTACTACGGATAATGTCAGCTTGTATATGTGTGACTATACGTGAGGGTGTGCATGTGTGTGTGTTTGTATATCCCTTGCTTGGACATGCTGTCGCTGCTTCTTAAATTCTGCGCATTTTTTCCCCCTGCTCTTTCTTATGGCTTTTCTTCATTCATTTCTGCTAAATATATTTTATTATAAATCATTAATCGCATTTAAACCACAAAGAACAAAGCAAAACGATTTTTATTTAGTTTATTTTAAAATTTTTTACGTAAATTTAAATTTATAACACTTATTATATGGACCATCAAATTGCCTACTGTCATAATAGCAAGTAAAATGTTATAGTTGTTATCGATTACTTAAATTCACAACGAATTTCAAATTTCTGTGACTTTTGTAACAACCATCCACAAATGTTCCTCAAAAAATACATTTTTTAGTTTCAACTTCAAAAATATATGCATAGTATAATTTTCATGCATTTTAAGATTTATCACTTTCAATAAACAATTAATATTTTAACAATTGATAAAAATAAATATTTTATTTGATTTGATAAATCTAGTTTTTTAAAAAAGCAAATTCAAGAATCTTGAAAATTTAAGTAGAAAAACCTCGGTACGGCAAGACACAATTTCTTTTATTTTGGAATTTAAATAGTATATCAGTAGTAATGTTCTGGGTACTGTAAGACCACTCATGATTAGCCGTCAGATAATGCTTCTGCTTCTTTATAACCGATGTATCACTTTCAAAAATGATATATATCAAAATATATATATATATATATATATATATATTAAAAAAAAATTTTTAAACAGTTAATATTTTGTTATTTCTTGATAAAACCTGGCAATAGCCACATTGATACTAAATCCAAATATTTTCACTGTTTGTGTTTAAAATTATTACTTTTAAAAAAATCATCAACGCAGTTGACATTAATTCTTTCGTAAGAGCTATATATACCTGCGGCGATCTTGCACATTATTTATTTAAAATGAATTAAGAAAATTTTTTTTCTACACTCTAACTATAATCAAACAAAGCGATTACACCGCTATTAATAAGCCCGTGAATAATAAATTTTGTTTCTAAAATGTAAAATCACAAAATCAAGAATAGACTACAAAATTCAACTGCAACAAATATAACGTTCGGTCGATTTTGCGGCGCATTTTCCTGAAAACGAGCCTCCAGCCCAAAAGCGTGTCCGGGAGGGATCTCGGTAGCGCAATAGAAGATAGCGTTCTCGGTCTCACTTTCTCTCTCTCTCTCTCTCTCTCTCTCTCTCTCTCTTACACGTCGCAGCAGCAGTCTAGTTCGTATCTCCGTTGACGTCGAGCGCCGCCAGGCACGCGGCTCGTCCGACCGAGCGAGATACCCGAAGCCAGAAAGAGACGAACGCGACGACTACGGCAACTACGACGACGACAAACCCGAGGGAGAGAAGAAGAGATGGGTGTAGGAAATGCGGGATGAGGAGGATGGCAGAAGCAGGCAGGCAGGCAGGCAGGCAGGCGGGTGGCAGCTCGCTCTCGGTTATTTATCACGCGCAGCGGTTCGCCGATCGTATCTCCCTCCCGCCTCTGCCCGCTTCCTCCCTCTCTCTCTCGTTTCCCTCTACTCGGGCTCGTCGTATATATAGTAGGTAGTCTCGATCCTCCTCGTACTCCTCTTTGCTTTCCTTTTTTCGCACCGCGCTCTCGCCTGCTTGCGCACGCCCGCACTTACTCTCTCTCTCTCTTTCTCGTTTCCTCCATCTCTTCTTTCTCCCCCTCGACAGCTTTTTCTTTTCCTCTCTTTTCCACCTCCGCTTCTCACGCCTTCCTCCTCCTCCTCATCCTACTCCTCTCTCTTTCCACCGTCCACGTCCGCCTCTAGGCAGCCGAGAAAGCCCATCGACCCCCTTCAGCCCCCCCCCCCCTCTCAGCCATCACCGGTGAAGAGGGGGTGGCACAGGCGGTCGACTCGTTACGAGCACCACCGCCCGCTGTTTTACCAAGCTCGCTCACCTCACCTCACCCGCCTCGGCCCTCCTCCTCCTCCACCCAGCTTCTTTAACCCTCCCGGCATCAGCAACGCGGCACGGCTTTTTCCTCTTCCCTTTTGCCCTCCTGCCTCCTTCATCTATGGTATACCATCAGCCGAGAATTCTCGAGAGCGGGAGCGCGCTTCCTTTCTCTGTGGCATATCTTTCTCTCTTTCGATATAACTTCAGGCCAGGGGAGTGCGAGAGAAATAGAGGCTGGACAAGACTTGACGCCTCTCTCTTCGCCTGCTCTCCTTCTCTTATCCTTTCCAACGATACTCTCCCCCTTTTTCTTTTCTTACTGTCCCTCATTTTACTTTTTTCTTCTTCTTCTTTCGATTTGCCTACTACCAACACCACCGCTTTTCTTATACTACAGCTCTCATGCTCTTTCCAGCGTTGAATAATTTTCGTTTTCCTTACGCAGCTTTCTCCTCGTACCTCTTTTCTTTTTTTTTCCATTTCTTGTTTTCTTTTTGAGTTTGTTTCTCTTTAATTCCTTCTTTTTCAGAATGCAACGATGCTCTGTGTGTGCATAATATCTGCAGCTTGGAAATATCACACACGTGTGATCTCGCATCTTCATGTATGCCTATAGTTTTTTGTAAAATATTTGTAATTTTTAATTTCTTTTTATGAAAACTTAGCGTAAGTTAAAATTCAGAAAAAAAACTTGCATAATATAACTTAAATCATCCATATTTATCTTGAGATATTGCGTATGGTTTTATGCGATATTGTAAATCCAAGTAAAAAAAAACTTGCTGAAAAGTTTCAATACTCGATTAATTTTTTCAAAATATTAATTGATTTAAACGATTTGGAATACTGTACAGAGCTCTGAGATGTTATACGTAGTCGCGCTAAAGAGCGGGAACTCGCGGCTTTAGAATAGTAGCGGTGGTGGTGGTGGTGTTGGCGCATTGCAACTTGTTGAATGAAGAAGGGAGACAGCTTTCACTCTTTGGCTCTCTCTCAACCCCTACTACTTTTTCACCCCAGCAGGAAAGATGCGTGACGCGCGTTTCCTATGTAGTAGCGTCGAAGCTACACTGTTACACGCCTCTCCCGCGCCTCCCTCGCTGCCTATACACTTCGTGTATCTTGGAAAATTACCTCCTCCCTTACTAGCTGCCTCTTGCTTAAATACCACGTCGTGTATAGGTATAGTAAAGCTGCACAAGATGTACCTATAATTTGGTGATTTGGTATAGTTTGTAGAGGAACTACTTTACAGGCTTATTTTTTTCTCTCAAAATTTACCAATATTCGTTTGAATTGAACTGATAGATGCTACAAGCGATCAATATCCATTAAATTCGTCAAATCGTATCTATAGTAAGCGCGAAATCCAGAATGTGTCTCATAAAAAACGAGACTAGGGTGCAAGAGTGCAGTAGATAGTTCGCTGTTGTATCTAACCGGCTTCAGCCGAGAGAGAGAGAGTCATCTCACTCGATCACACAGGATGCGCACTCGAGCGCAGATCGATCGTGTCGTGCTGGGGGCCAGGCATCAGCTCGTCACGGATCAACCGAGGTGATAGCGGGGACACGACGAGCCACGGGTTGGAAAGGGTGAAAAGCTAGTAGTAGTAGGGGGGATATATACCTATATAACTGCAGATCGAAACTCCAGTCCGCAGTGTGTTCATTCCAAAGCGGCACGCGACTGCACGTGCGCTGAGAGCTGGATCAGTTTGAGAGAGAGAGAAAGCAGACCAGAGCATGCTAGTGCGCAAACAAACCCAACTCCAATCCACGAACCCCTTGATGCAGTAACTGCAGGCTCCGGGCTGGCTGATTCGCGCTGCCAAATTTACGTGGACCTGCACCTTCCCCGAACCATACTTATACGTATACCGCTTCCGCGATCTGAATCCATTTTTATAGCTTTTTGCTCCTGCGTCCTCCAACTATCTATTATGTAATATATACGGCTGGGAGACAATTTTTCTCTTTCTTTCACTCTATCTGTCTCTCTTGCTTGCTTTTGCTGTGCAGCGATGATGATTCAATTAGGATTAGTATATTGCGAGTGACGATGTGTTTTTCTCTTGCTCGTGCGGTGGTGAGTCTTGTATGGATGGCTGAAAGTTTACTGCGATATGACTTTTATAAAACTCCTCATATTTGCTTGATGACTTGGAATGAAGCTGAAGGTATATGATACATAAAAGGCTATGCTTATTTCCGCAAGTGGAAGAATATAAAAAAAAGAAGGTTTTTCTACTTCCTGTAAAATTAATAAATATTTTAAAGGCCAGACTTGTCACGTATAAATTATTCTCGTGCAATTAATCTCTGGAGAGAGGACAGGCAGAAAAAAAGATGAAAGAAAAAAAAAGATTATCATCGATATAGAAATAAAATAGAATGGCTGCGTGAAGTTTATGTGTATGCGTGTGCAGTTGAGCGTGAGAGAGTTTTGTAAATTTACTTACTCACTGACTGATCGTAGAAGTGTCTTATTTCTCGATGGGCAAACTATAGCACGCACACAAGCAAGCAATATAGATATAGGGGTGTGCAATATGTATAGGGTGTATAAGTGCACGTGCGTGGTGAGATCGAAAATCACCCTACATGTCGCGTGTCGTTTTGAGCTTCGAGACTCGTGCAAACAACGCACACGCGATGGCTACGTCAAGAGGTGAGGGAGAGAGAAAGAAAGCTAAGGGGAGACATTTGTAATTTGAACGTGTGTGTGTGTCAGTGAAGTGAAGGGGATGAAGCAGGCTAATTTCAACCGCGACGCTCTTTACTTTATTTTCTTTAGCACTCACTCTCGAAAACTCGATGTTGTTACTACTACTTCTACCAGTGATCTTGATGGGATACATAAATACAAGGTGGCGCACGTACTTGTAAGCTCGGCCCCTTTTTATCTCTACAACTCCTATTCTGCTGCTTACGTTCAGGCTTGGCCTGTGACTTTTTTCTCAAATTTTAAGATTTTAAAGCGTAAGCTGCGACGATGTCAAAATACTTATGCTAATTTCTTATTTTATTTTCCTTTTTTTAAAACTTTATTAAAGAAATCGAAAAAGTACGTAGTATAATTTTACAAACTATAAAACGAAATACAAATAAATATTATAATTTTTACAAGATTCAGGCTTACGTAATTTAAATCTATAATTAAGATATGTTTAAAAATTTTTGTTATTTATGAGTAGCTAAATTAAAAAATATAATTTATGGGATAATGAAAAAGACTTTTGTGACGGAGATACACGAAGAGAAAGAAAGAGGAAGAAAGTAGCAATCTACTCGTGTGTCTTACCGTACCCAGCCGTACTCTACTTACGCTACTGTTGCTGCTGCTGCTGCATGCGATCGCAACTTCTTAATCGTCACGTCCGTAATTTCTTCGCATGCCAGATAAGAGCAGTCTTGGCTCTTTCCCCGTTCCGGGAGTGAATTGAATTCGAGATCCCTTAGCTCGAGGTGCACACACACACGCACCGTGACGACTCTATATACTCAGCTACTGGCACTTGAAACTTTGAAAATTGAAAAGATAATTTAATATCCATCCTCCCCCCTATATACCATAGCCACAGCCTCGCGATTCATTTCTCTTCAACGACATTTTTACGCCTTGAAGGAAGGGGCCAATTATAATAATTCCAGTGGTGTGAGTGGGTGAGGTGACGAAGAGTAGGAGAAGGTCTCGATTTGCAAGCAAGTTTGGTGAAGTAAGGGAGAGGAGGGGAGCTGCTGAACTGCCGTTTCAAGAGACGCCGAGGTTTTCCGGTCCATTTAATGGATACGAGTGTAGACGCCACCGCCGCGTGTGCTTTCTCACCCTCGACGACAGGCGCGACCCTCCAATTTACACGCCAGGATTCTTTCGGCTCCCCTACTCCTGATATGAGTAGAGCAGCAACTCCCTCCTCGTTTCTTTTTTTGCTCCCGCCTGGTTTCTTCCTTGCCCCCCCCCCCCCCACCCATTCTTCGCGTGCCGAGGCATACGACCGAAGAGCGGTAATGACAAATGGCTCGAGGACCCTGGCGATATCTACGCCTAGCCGCACAGCCGCTATAAACGCTTCTCGATTTTTCATCCCCGCCCGCGGAGAATGGGGAGATGAGTGAGAGTCTGGCTTGCCTCTACATCGCCCACCCACCTGATTCTTGTGCGCGCGAGCATTTTTCTCCAGACTTTTCTTATTTCATTTTTTTTTTCCTTTTTTGCTCCCAACCCTCTTGTGTACTTGCCCGGGCTTTCTTTGTATTCTTTCTCCCTTCGCTTGCGTACCCTGCTATATAGATATAGGTGCAATTACCATTTTTTAAACTTGCTCTCTCTTCTTTGTAAATTAATCCTAAAAATAAGTTTATTTTTTTTGTGATATTTTGATACTATAATTTAATGAACCAATATTTTGATAACGAATAAATTAATTAAAAAAACAGCCAGGTTGCAGTAAGCATCGTTAACTCATTTTTTCTATAGACACAGCTTCCGGAGATATGCAGAAAAATAAAAAAAAAAAAAAAATTAGCAGCTCGAGAAAAACTTAAGTTATCACATTAGAGCTGAAAAGCTCTCGGCTGTCCGTAGCAGCAGTTGGTTTCTCGAGCACAAGCGCCCGAACGACGAGAAGCTAATTCGTGGAAATTGGAAAATTAACGGGAAAACGGCAGAAGGACGGCGAGAGAGGAGAGAATGAAAGCTACTCGACCGTCAGCTGTCCGCCCACTCTTTAACTCTTCGACTACTACCTACTTACTACTCTGTATATATTCTGTCTCTCTTTTATCTAGATACTTTAGCGCGATTTTTGTTTCTGAATTATTTTTAACACACACACACACACATCTGGGCTCTGAACTCTATTTTCGATTACAAGTATAATGTATTTTTGTAACCAATATACTATTGTTTCGGCTGGTGCTACTGCTAATAAAGTCATGGTTACACGATTTTTTGTTTTGTTTTTTTTTTGTTCGTTTATACAGCAGGTTAAGCATAAGAGAAAAGACTTTTTTTTTTTATTAAAAGTAAGTGGGTCAAAAACTTGACATCCTTCAGACGCGGCGTCGGTGGTCGTGAAAGATATAGGTGTAGCATCAGGCATCGTAGTACTAAAAGAAGAGCGAGAGAACTGAGAACTGTGGAGTGAAGCGCAAGAGAGAAAGAAGAGGGGACGTAAAGCATCGCCACAAAAAGATAAGAGCCAAGGTAGTGAGGGAGGAGAGCGCGAAGAGAGGCCGGGAAGAGCCATCCTGCAGGGAAAGAAGCAGGCAAGCGAGGGAGAATATGGGAGGGGGGGTCTGTAGTACGTTAGTATAGGAGGGTGGCTGAACGCGCGCTTGGCAGCCTTAACGAGGGAGTTGGGGTGGCTCAGCGCGTTAAAGGGCGAGCAAGAGAGCTTGGCGTGCAGGGGGCAATCAAGTCCCGGCTGGCGTTATACGGCCTCGTTATACTCTGTATAGTGGCGGGGCGCTGGGGCCATGCGATGTCTATCTTCCAGGCCAGATATATCCAAGCCTTCCTCTCTCTCTCTCTCTCTCTCTCTCTCTCTCTCTTATCTCGACCCGCCCGAACTCCTGGACACTTTTCTGCTGCTGCTGCTGCTGCTGCTGCCACCGCCTTTACTTTTGTTCCTCTATACCTACCTACTTGCCGTCTCCACAGACCGCCGCTCCTTTGTTTATCGTCGTGCTATATATACGTACCTCTTTGAGCTTTATTTTCGAGAGGCTTGTGGCCAGCTCTTCCTTGGCTTTTCAGATTATGCGCCAGTGTCAATGCATTTTTAGTTATAGAATCGAAATGAGTTTTGTGTGTTTCAATTTTTTGATATGGCTATTATGTGCGTACAAATGAATTTTGTTAGTTTGCAGTTATGTCTCTGCTTTGTATTTCTGAATTTTATTACAAAATAACATGGTTGACTGTGGTATTTTAGGAACCAAATTTTAATTTTTTTTTTCTTTTAAATTTTGGTATAAATAAATACTTGTTAAGAGTTTTAAAAAAAAATTTTCAAAAAAAATAAATTTCTACTTTTAGAATATTACATTTCTTTTTCTCGTTTTTTATATTTTTATTACATTCATTGCTTAATGAACAATTCTTTAAATTGTAATTATAAACTGCATCTCAAAAAAAGAAAAAAAAAATTATTCCACATCCTCGTATATTTTTACCGCGAAAAAATATTTACCTGCTACAAAAATAATGTTTGTATTTTTGGAATTTGTGATCTCGCGTTTGGGAGTTGGTTTCAGCTCACTTTTTTCATAAATCTCGCCTCAAAATTTTATATTTTACCGTGTCTGATACTCTTGGGGATTTTGTGTGCTGTGTGTGTGGGTGTCCTTTTTCATCGAGCACTTCAAAGTTTAGCTTATAGTACACAGACGCCGTTTCTTATATATATCTTCGGCGTACTTTATATATCACTGTGTATCGCGTCTTGGCTCTTAATGAGCCTTTGCGAGCAAGTTTAATTATTTGATACATATATACATACACTGACGAGCTTTCTTGGAAGGAACCATCGCAATGGAGAGAGGGTGCCTTAATCCTATGTATTAACCATTGGCAAGTATTTTATACTTTTCAGTTTTTTTTCAGTTATCCTTCTTTACCTCTTTTATGAAAAAAATAATAAATAAATACATTTTTTTTTATAAAATTTTATTTTCTTGTTGAAATTTTTAAATTTTGATTCGCAATTACAACAATCGATTCTGTATATTTATTAAATGTAGAATACATGCTTTTTCTGAAAAGAAACATTTTATAATGAATTTAGAACAAAATATTGCACGAGTCTACAAAAAAATATAATTTAAAATTTATAATAAATCACAATTATAAACGTATAGATAGTATAGAAAATTATAAACAGCTCGATTTTTTTTCGTTCATCTTATTTATAAGAATTAATATTCTCTTGAATTTCGATTTAAATTTACGTTACGAAATATTTAAAAATCAAAAACCGATAGCCTTTCAGCTAATGCCCGTATAGATAAGTATTTAGCAAAACGGAATGATAGAAAATATATGAATAGAATTTTATTTTGAAAAACGATCGATAACATGAAAAAAGAATTTTTCATAAGCCAAATCGATTTCCTCATCGTTACCTATATTGCCAAAGCTTAGAGCGACGGGTGCAATTATAGCAACTTTATAAGCAGAATACGCCAAGTATAATCTTGCGAACGTTATAAGCGTACTTTTTACTTCGAGTGTAGATATATATATATATACCTCGATGTATATTTTCTAAGCGAAAACCACGTAGGCAATATTATAAAAAGTCACAGGTGGTGAGCCATTAAATTTGTATATATTTGTTTGAGCTACGCTCACTCAAAGTTGCGAGGGAGTAGGAGGGGGGAATAGCTTGCGCGTCTGTGTGAGTCAGAGAGATATAATAGCGCAGTACTAGGCCGCGGTGGTGGCCTCGCGTCTCACAGGGGCTTCAGCGCACTTGTTACGCCGCTCGCTTTCTCTCTTTCTCGCTCATCTCTTCTCCTGTCTGCCGTATCGCAGGCAATCAAGCGTGTCACTTGGCGCGATTCTCACTCAGGGGGGAAGGGGATGAGCGCTGCTGTAGTAGCGGAGACGTTGCCACAGCTCGATGGAACTTCCGCACACTCTTTACCGTTCCCACACCCGCACGCGAGCCTTTGTTCTCTTGCTCGCGAGCTTTCTCTCTCTCTCTCTCTCTCTCTTTTATGTTTCTCGCTTGCGCCTGCACACTCTTTCACGCTTCTTTTCCCGACTTTAATGACTTTCACGACTTTTCTCATCAGGCCAGGTATCGATCATAATTTTTTTTTTCCCTTCTTTTTTTTCTTCCTTTTTTTTTTACTTGAATGAACCGATTCTTGTGCTCGGACTAGTGGCGTATGCAGGTCGTTCGATTATAATCCGATGGAAAATATGCCGGATATGCTATATTTCTGCAGAATCGCTTATTCGTGAAGTAGGTAGAATGCAGATGTCGGTGGAATTTTAGCCTATTATGATATACTCCAGGAAAATTTATTTTCTAAACCCCTTTTAGTATATAGGTATTTTGCTTTAATTATTAGATTTAAAATATAGTAGAGTAAATATTTCTTAATAGTTATTAATAAAAGTTGTATATTTTTTAATAATCAATGAATCGACGGTGACCAATCCTTTTTTGGTTCCTGGCTAGGAAGCTTTTGTTTTCTCGAAATTAAACAAAAAGAAAAATAAAAAAACCTGGTACCAAGAAAAAAAAAGAGTGCAGTGTTCGACTACAAACTGCAATAGGAATAGCGTGGGCTGCATATATACTTATACATGTAGTCGTATCCATAATACCTCTACTAAAAAAGCCTGAACAGCATCAGATGCAGCAGCAGCTACCAGAGACTTTGGCACGCACTCGTTTGCAGCGGAGTGTAATGCAAGAGCAGTCAGCGGCAAAAATCGCCGGGCCGAAAGCTCGGTGAAGCGGTAAGGAGCGCGACGAGCTGTGGAGGACAAGAAGAAGAAGACGAAGAAGAAAAAGAAAAAAGCGAAGGAGAGTATAGGAAGTTGCAGAGGAAAAAGGAGGAGGTGGTAGGTAGTGGTAGTAGTAGTAGCGCCGGCAGGAAAGACGAGAAAGGCGTAGAGAAGAGGCCGGGGGGGGGGGGGTCTGACTGGTATAACTTTAGCAGCGTGACTCTCTGTAGAGCGCGCGCAGAGAAAGGCAAAGAGTCTCTCTCTCTCTCTCTCCCGCGTCACTCAACCAGCCAGCCAGCCAGCTAGTACTCCAATCCCTCCTCCTCCTCCTCCACTTCGGCAAGCCAGCCGAGCTTCCTCTCGAACCCTCTTTCTTCTCGCTCGCAGCCTTCATCCTCATCTATGCGAGAGATACCCTTCGTTCGACTTGGTCGCTCGGTCGTTCGCCGCCCGCCAACAGCAGCAGCATCAGCTCTATACCTCACACCCGCTCTCATCCTGCCGCGCTCTTTCTCATCCACCGGCTATCTTTCTCTCTCTCTCTCTCTCTCTCTCTCGCTCTATCTCACCCACGCGGCAGACTGGCTGAGAGGAGGTGGGTGAGCCGAAGCGCGCGCGTACACTCGTTCCCGCCCTCTCCGTGTTTCCGCGGCCCGTTCCGACCGCCACCCTCCCGCTTTCTCTCTCTCTCTCTCTCTCTCTCTCTCTCTCCCTCTTACTCGCTCGTTCTCTCTGCCAGCATCGCCGCCGTTCCACTGCCGCACCGCCGTGTCCCGCAGGGCATGTCCCTGCTCAACGCCCTCGCGGATAAACTATCGTCCTCCTGCCGGGGCCCATCAGTGCGCGGCTCTCTCTGTCTCCAGCCTGAATAAAAAATCCCTATCTCTGGTATTATTTGGCTCGAGCTATTGCATAATACCTTCGATGCCCAAAAAAGCTGGACGCAAGCACGAATTTTCCGGGATTTTCAAAAGTTTCGAAGCCGGACAATAATTTTCCGGGCTCGGGTGAAATTCTCATCCCCTTTGGTGGCACGCTCCGCGGCACGCCCGGCCGTCTCTGTGTTATAGCGGCAGCGTAGCTGCTGCTGCTGCTGCCGGGGGGGAAACGAGCGGGTGGCAAGCAGCAAGCGAGCTTCTCCCTTCCCCCCCCCCCCTCCCCCCCGTACGTCGGCAAGCACGCCACACAGCGCTCTACTCGTACTGCACGAGCGCGCACACCACCACCACCCTCCTTCTACTCTCATCCATCCACCCACTCACCCTCGCTTCTCATTCTCCCCATCCTCCTCCTCCTCCTCCTCTTACCCGGTCGCCCGCTCTCACGGCTCGACTGCTCGCTCGCGCGCGCACGCCTCGCTCACGACCCTTGACCCCCCGCTCGGCACTCCACCCCCACCACCCTCACCCCCCCCCCCCCCCCCCCCCCCCCCCCCCCCCCCCCCCCCCCCCCCCCCCCCCCCCCCCCCCCCCCCCCCCCCCCCCCCCCCCCCCCCCCCCCC
>JAPYZE010002321.1:0-21404 GCA_030522805.1 Leptomastidea abnormis
ACGTTGCGCTATCTATTTTTACAATGTACAACGTTGCTATTTAGATGTGTAGGTAATCTCCCTATGTGAAAGAATCAATGTGCCTCGGGTGTATATACCAGTATGGAACCAGCCTTGCGCAACATCTGCCCGGCTTAATTATAAAACATCAAGTAATCCATCCAAGGATCATGTCGCCCTCACTAACAAGGTCGTAATACGTCATAAGGATTGACTTATATTATAGTTGTCAAGCCATACCTTAATGAAAAATAACGTCCTTCGTGATGTGATACATCGTAAACAATAATACAAACTTATCAAATTATATGTTTACAAATTACATGCGAATTTAACTCTTCAGAATAATCTTTCATAATTTTAGTACCAATATGTAATCATTTATCTGAATTCAATTGAATAACGTCAATATTCACAAATTCCGTTAATCTTAAATAAAATCCAACTATATATAACAATATGTCCCTGTACATCTACTTGGAACCGCGCGATAATATTAATTATCGAGGACGCGTGTGTGCTTTCAGAAGGTCGGTATAACACATACAGACATGCGGAAGTACAGGTACATTCTCCTGTAAGCAAAGCAAGTTCCTTTTCGTACCGATCGGCTTGACAATTCTTAGCATGTGCTTGCGTCTGTGTACCAATTACACGTAGGCACCTAAGTCGATATTTTACTCTTTATACAAGTACTTGACTTTGGGTCTTGTTGCTTTTATTTTTTATAAGTAATGATTCTTGACGCGAGGATTTTTTGTGGTTTTAGATTGTCAGTAGATTTTATACTTGGTTAATAATTCATGGAGTTCGAAGAATAATATTTTAAAAAAATGAAAATTAATGAAATTTTTGGAATTTTGATATGTTATATAAAGTAAAACGTAGATTTATAAGCATAAAAAAAAAAAAAAAAATTGAAATGCAAATCAAGAACCAAAATCGAGATAGATCAGTCTCCGGTCTATCTATATATATAAAGTTATGCTTGCAAAAACGAGCATTGCAATGAAGGCAAACGCCCGACAAGGCCGCGAACTCGCCTCATACATCGCGCATTGTAATTTTCACGTATATAGTCCCGCTCTCGCGACAGAGGAGTAATAAGAAGAAAAAGGAAGGAGAAAACGATGGTCTCTTACGATTATATTTATAACCCGCGGCGAAGTTTCGAGACTCATTTCGTATAGGATTTTAGATTTGTGCCAGATAATCGCAACACTTTTTTTTTTTATTTTTTAATCTTTAATATACGTGATAAACATAATTCAATTAGCGAAATATGTGTATTTATCGAATTTAAGTACGTAGATGTAAGATTTTCATTATCTTGTTATTATGTACCTACACGATTTTTATTGTTTTTGTTTAACCAAGTGATAAATTAATAAGAACATCTTGTAATTATTTGACAACTCTACAAAATTAAATTACTGAAGAAAAAAATTACATACACGTTTATATGTACACTTGAGAAGAAAAAGAGAGAAGAATATTAAATATATTGGGAGATAAAGTTATATATCACTCATCGGATAATCGGGTAAGCGAGACCGAAATCAAAAAACGTGACGCGAATACTAATGCACTCCCGTTTGAAAAAATGCATGAAAAAAAAAAACAAATAAGGAATGGATAATTTCCGTTACCTATGGGGTTCAAGTGAGGTCCTTGTTTGTATACTTGTACCTTCTCCTTCTCCTTTTCATCAAATGCACGTGCTCGTATTTTTTTTTTCTCATACTGAAAGACTTTTAAAGCTTGAGTAGGAACAATACAGAGTTCAGTCGAGAGGAGTTTGTCGAATATTACGCTCTTGGCAATTTGTTTCTAAGGAAATTATTTTTTTTATTGATTTTTAATTTTTTTTTTTTAATTAAAGTTAATTATGGATATTGATGAGTTTCGTGGAAATTATTATTTGATAATAGAATGAAGTTTTGTCTAGTGATTGTAAAAACTTTGCGAAATTAAGTGAGTTGATACTGTAATTATTAAATAGTTAAATTTTAAACAAAAATTGAAAAATTATATTTTAGATAAACTTTTTAAATAAAATAAAATTTTTATAGTACAAAATTAAAAAAAAAAAAAGAAAAAAATCATTGTTCAATCAGTCGTTGGAAGTTTATCGTTATCGTATTTTTTATCGGACTTAACATTACTTCACTTGCAAACAATTTGATAATTTTACAATGGCTCAGTTGATATTGGCAAACGTAGCGGTCATAAGCTAGAAATTACAATCTCTCTAGTATTAAAACTACATTACATAAAGAAAAATAGCTTGTAAGATGTGAATTTTTAATTGTGCAAAATATTTAAAGATCTAATAGTGATTGCAAAAACTTTAATAAACTTTTGAAATTAGTGATGAAATTACATGATTTATAATTAAATATTTCTACTTTTGTGCATAATAAAAAAAAAAAAAAAAAAAAAATGATTATTTTGTGTCCGCAGTGCAAAGAAATTTAAACAGTTGTAAATCAAATTATTAAAAACAGCTGATACATTCTTGTCTTGACATTTACAACATCATCATCATCATACATCTTTTACGCGTTACTGATTCGATCAAAGATCCAAACAAAGCACGTATAATGATTAGATGAACACGTCGCATGTCTAAGTGAGAGTGAGAGAGAGAGACACCAAATTTACCGAATAACTCATACATATTATTCTATACATAGACGCACATAATAGGTTTTAAACAGCCGAGATAACAAAAGAAAAAAAAAGGACAATAGCCTAATAGATAAATAACAGTTTTCCAAAATCTAACTGACGCACGAATATTCGTAAACAAAAAAAAAATCTTATCAATATCTCTAAAGTACCTACTCCTCCTGTCTCTTTTTCTCTCTCCGCAGCCTCTTCTATATACCTACATCGGAAAAGCCATTCAATTTATATTCATACTAGCGACCACTCGTCTCTCAACTCATCTCCAACTTTCCCCTCTGGTACCTATATAGGTATACTACTTCTACTTTAAAAATCCAAATATAAAATAAAAAAAATAAAAAAATAAGATCACCATCTGCATATCACTGCAAGCATAATATATAGAGGTAAAAGAAAAATTGGTGGATCGTGTGGCAGACGATTTCCTCGAGAGTAAAGTATAGCTTATATGATCCGGCAGTTTGCTCCGGGACTTCAAAGTAAACGGACACAGTAGCAGTAGCAGCTAAACGTCCGATACGAAGTATAGTAGTATATATATATATATATATAAAAAAAAGAGAACCTCGAGTTGAGTACAAGTGTATAAGAGAGTGAGACAGGAACGGTGAAGAGGAAGAGGAGACAAGGCAGGAGAAGTATATAGAGATCGTGAACGGGCTTTACAAATGACCGGCTAAAGTGGCTCAAACAAGCGCATAGTGGATGATGATGACCACCGGCTACCACAACTACTACTACTACTACTACTACCAATACTACGTCAGTGAGGTGACATTTTCACCCGCCCTATCATCATCATCATCATCATCATTATCATCATCTCTTGTCTCGTTTACTATTGCTGCGCATCACTCTCCCGAATGGACTCGATCATTATTTTGTGATTAGACTTTGACTTTCCCTCTTCTATATTTCTTTTTCTTCATCATCTCACATAAGTGAGGGTTGATGTTATTGTTTGACGACTGGATCGATTTATTATCGATAATATCCTATACCTACTGGTTCAGGTATGTGTAGCTTTTTGCAGTTTCTGTGATTTTATTTTGAGTAAACTTGTTTTTAAGAAAGAATTTAAACACTTGTTTTTCTTCTTTGTAAATTCTTTCTTTTTTTTTTTAATTTTGTACATGAAATACAATTATTCGATCATTATTATTATGTTTGAGATAATTTATGAGTGAATAAGAGATTTTAAAATTAAAGATAGCTGCACACAATTACAATTGCACGATTTGTCGAAATTAAACATCAACAAATTTAAAACAACACACATCTTGTCTTTTTATCATTATCAATTAATTTTTTATTATTTTTTTCTTTTTTATTTTCAGATAAGATACACTGTATTTTCCTCAATTTTTCATCAACAACATCATTGACAACCACGTATTAAACATACGCCGCTCCACACGAACTCTGCACCTTATAGATAATAATGCAACAACTCGGAAACACGTGAAAAGAATTTTCATACGCAAATTTATAATTTCACTTCATATAATTCAATTTTCTAAAACGACCTAAAGATGACTCATTCCTGGAAGTTAAACGAGATGACGGAGAAAAGTCCATCGGGAGAACGGATGGACCTGGGTGACCTAGGCAGCTCTCGAGCACCACCACGTTCTCCAGTCTGGGACTGCCATCGCTTTCGTCATCATTCGGTTGGCTGCATTTACGAACGTCGAGCTTCACGAGGTCGTCTGGCTTCTCTCTACCGCTCTCGTCGCGCCGATTTTCGTCCGTCCCTTGGCCCGGACAAAATAATCGTAAGCGAGCCGGACGAGGAGGCTGGGGACCAGGTGGAGATAGATGCAGGTACACCACCACCGGTCGACGACTCGCTCTACTTTGATCAAGAGTTCGAGGCCTTACGTCGCTCCAGCGATGGTAGCAGCCTCAAGACCGCACTCTGGGCAGCGCTTAGCGCTCCGGAGATGCGCAGGCTGTTAGAAATGGAGAAGGCCTATTTGGAGAAGGGTCCAGATGCAGGTGGTGGTGGTGGTGGTCAGAGCTTGCCCGAGCCTGATCAGCGTCTGGTCAACCTCATGTTTCTCTGGGCCTGCTTTCGCGGCCTGGCTCGACTTTTACCAAAGCTTGAGGCGAGTGGAGCCGATCCACGTTATGTGGAGCCTTCCACCGGCATGAGTCCGATCTTATTGGCCTCGCTGACCGGTAGTGTCGCATGTATCGAGTATCTGATAGGCCGAGGCGTGGATTTAAATTTTGCGAGCCCCGCGAACCGGCACACCGCCTTGCATTTCGCGGTTCTCGGCAATTCGCACGAGGCCACGGAGCTACTGCTGAACAACGGAGCGAAGCCCAACGGTCCCAACTTCCAGGAGATCGAGCCGGTACTCCACTGCGCAGTTCGAGCCAAATCCGAGCGACTGGTGGCTCTGCTGCTGGAGCGAGGCGCGAGTGTGGCGCAGAGGAACGGCCAGGGCGAGAGCGCATTACACATCGCCTGCTCGGTCCAGTCTCTTCCCTGCGCGGAGATGTTGCTGCGCAGCCCCGGCGTCGACGTTAACGCCCTGGATCAAAAGCACCGCACCGCCTTACATTACGCGGTCATGAACAGCTGCTCATCCCCGGAACTGGTCGAGCTGCTGCTGAAGCACGGAGCGGCGGTTAACGTCAAGGACAAGGAACTCCTGACCCCCTTACATATCGCCTCCCTCAATGAGCAGTCCGAATGCGTAGACGCTCTCATCTGGGCTGGGGCGGACGTCAGCGCTACCACCAAGGCTGGTCTCACCGCACTGAATATCATTCTCAGAAAGATACCCGAGTCTCTCCAGGTCTTTCGGCAGAGGCTAGATACCTCGATCAGGCTGAAACGCCCGGTGCCTCACAATCGCGAATTCGAGATGCGTCTACACTTCGACCTGCTGTTCTCCAGCAATAGCCCTTGCGAAACAAGTTTCATCAACACCTTCGTCCAAGAACATCAGAAGGACCTCTTGTCTCATCCCCTGGTCATGGCGTTTCTGCATCTCAAGTGGGAAAAGATCCGCAAGTTCTATCTGCTCCGCATCTTCATGTACACCCTTACGGTTGTCTGCATGACGACCTACGTCCTCACCGCCTTAGCCTACAAGTGTTACAATCTCGACGAGGCGAATAGCTCCAAGATCTGTAATAATCGTCGTGCTTCCGGTTTCTTCTTTCGGCGCAATGTCATTCAAGTCGAGTGGTACGTCTCGCTGGTACTCACCCTAGTTATGATACCTCGAAAGATCTTCGGATTTATGGTTCACCGTTCGGCTAAGCATTATTTTATGAACATCGACAACGTCCTAGATGCGATTGTTATCATCAGTGTATTCGTGACTTCGTTCATCTACACGGGTCGAACCTACGACTGGCAAAACTACGTTGGAGCTTTTGCCATACTCTGCGCCTGGACAAATCTTATGCTGATGGTGGGACAACTACCGGCATTTGGCACTTACGTTGCCATGTTCACTCATATCCAGTTCGAGTTTGCCAAATTATTGCTGGCTTACTCTGGTCTTCTAATTGGTTTCACTATCAGTTTCTGCGTGATATTCGTAGGCGAACCATCATTTGGTAATCCTCTGACTGGACTTATCAAGGTCCTTGCTATGATGGCCGGGGAGCTCGACTTTGAAGGTCTGATCAACCAAGACGACATACTGCATGACGGCTCCTTCGTCCTTTACCATCCGCTTTCGGTCTGTTCTCAAATACTCTTTACTCTGTTCATCGTATTTGTCACGGTTATACTCATGAATCTCCTGGTCGGTATTGCGGTCCACGACATCCAAGGTCTGAGAAATCACGCCGGATTAACCAAATTGGTACGCCAGACTAAATTGATTCTCTTATCCGAGCAATTTCTCCACACGATTCTTCACAACAAGATCGTGCCTTACTCGATTAAGAAATGGATGTCCGATCACAAGATCGATGTGGATAATCGTAAGAGAGTACTAGTCGTAAAACCACTCAATCCTTTAGAAAAAAGGCTGCCCAAGGATATTTTAAAGGCTGCTTATGAGATCGCACAGAGAAATGCACCCCTTGTGGATGAAGACGATGTAAGTTTGATCGAACATGTGACCTGGCTCAAAAAGCATAATGACGAGACCGTTGGATGCCTCTTACAAACAACCATTGATCAGTTGTCTACGCAAATCAAAGATTCTGAAGAGGATATTAAGATTATTAAGGAACAACTTTTAGACACCAATAAGATGCTTAAGAATCTTTTATCAAAAGCTCGAACAAGAGGAAGCATGATCTAGATAATCAGTTTATAAGCAATATTTATTTATATTATTATAGTTATTATTCATCACACTATTTTTTTTTTTGGTATTATAAAAAAATAATAATTTATCAGATATTTGTTACTAACAATAAAAGATGTTGATCTGATTTTAAATATATTATTATCATTGTATATACTTTTAAAATAGTTCATAAAACAATTTTTATTATTTTAATAATCATGACAAGTTGAAAAATTAAAATAATTTTGGTAGGTAGTTTAGTGCTTATTTGTGAATAGCATATTTTAGTATTGTAGCAAATTTTTAACAAATTGATTAGTTAATGATCAATTTTAATATAGACACCATTTATGAATTGGAAATAGCGTATCATAGTATTATTTATTACATTTAATAAAAAAATATATGTATATCTTATCAGTTTTGTTTTTAATAATAATATCAATAAAAGAAAAAAACAAACATTCTATAATTATCAAAGTACAAAGTATAATGTAAGACAAAACATTTTGTATCTTCGTATTTTATGTGTAAAATGGCACCTTTTATAAAATTAGAGTTAAATTGTAAATAACACAAAAATTTTTATCATAAAATTTTAATATTATATATTATTATATGTTAAAAAAGTTTATCTTCTAATAAAATGAAAACTATATTACTCTTTTGTTATTAATAAATAAAATACCTTAAAAATAAATTAATGTTTTATTATACTTGCAAAACTAATTAAAAATAAACTCACTCTAAATATAATACAAAAATTTACTAGTATTATAAAAAATAAAACTTTAAAAAAAATTTATATTTAAATTGAGACTTACTTAACACTAAAACTTAAGTACAAAATATCCAAGATAATACTGCCTTTGATCTTTCTCCATTTGCAATCAATTAAAATAATAGCAACAGCCTAATACCTTGAAAAATTCTGACAGGTTATTTTTCCGCTGCAATTCACGGGGTTGTTGGATGAAGTGGATGTGGAGGCTAATGTAAGAAACGGTGGAACAACAGGACAATCTGGTTGTGTGCGTTGGGGAATTGCTTGGGCTCTTAGAAGTTTCGTCGACATCGAGACTATAGAAAAGATGAGGATAGGTAAGACAATAAATGCCAATATTCGTTTTTTGTAACAAGTATGTTTTGTAATCTAATCATTTTTTATAGTACAAATATTTACAACGTATTAATTACACTGCATAGCAAATTTATACAAAATTTTGTTATTTTACAGCTGGTTTGCTTACGAGAGATCAACGCAGGAGAGAACGTAAGAAGCCTGGACAAGAGGGTGCAAGAAGAAAATTCACTTGGAAAAAACGTTAAAACGAAGAATTACATTGGTATTTGCAATGTATATACTTATTACTGTAATAATGAAGATATGCCTTGTTGTTATATAAAACCTTGAATATATTTCTGTTTTATTTTATTTACATTTTATCAAGTGGTGTAAGTCCAAGCAATTTCATACCCTGAGCAAGAACTTTTCTGGCTGAATGCATGAGCAACAGCCTCTGACTAGCTAATTCATTAGGTTCTCCTTTAATTCTTAAAACAGTTAAAGCTGTTCCAATTGCGTGACTAGAAAAAAAAAAAGCTTTTAAGTAAAGTGATTTAATAATTTTTTATTTCAAATTAAAATAAATATTTACCTTAACATAAATAAATAATTTGCAAGTATATAAGGTTCAAGTTCTTCATAAGATTTAATTAAAGCTTCATCAAATTTGCCAATGCAATAAATTAAGTCTTCAGCTGCTGGTTCTGTTAGTAATGATGGTTCGCATTCAGAAGCTATGGTAGCACCTGAATTGTCTTCTAGACTAACTAGTCTACAATGAGTATATTGCAAACTTACACCAGTACCACCCCTCATCTATAAAAATTTTGTTAAATAAATTTTGTAGAAAATGCTTAAAAATTAATCTTGCACACTAATAATACAACTTACATCTAATGCATCATCCCAACTAAAGTCATAATCTTTTTGTCTTTTGTGTTTTAAATCATTAATAATGACAGCTGAGACTCCTAAAATTTCTGTACTTTTATCATCTTTGTTTACATCAACTTTGGTTGCTAATACATAAAAAAATTTAATTTATTAGTAGAATTAAAAAAAAATTTTATATTACCTTTGTTTTAAATAATCTTACTTGGACTTTGAAGTTGTTTTTCTTTCATGGCAATTTTTGCTTGTTCCAAAATATCTTGTAAAAAAACTGCAGTTCCTTTTCGTGTACTTATACCTCTGATTTTTCCAAATTTTACATGTTGCAATCTATCTGCCCAAGATAAATTCATGGCATTTAAAATACCAAATAAATTTCTAAAATGGCTTGCTTGTGCATTATCTACAACATAGTACATTTTGTGAAAATTGTATTTTTTGTATCTTTCAATTGCTGCAGCAATATCTCTAGCAATGTATAAGGAAGAACCATCACTTTTAATTATAGGCACAACACTCTTCTCATTTAAATTTATAACTTTTCTATTTTCACTATCTAATGCAAGAAGATTTTGCTTTTCCAGTTCAGATATTACATTTTTTGTTTGTTTTATATTATACATAGATTCCCATTCATAAATATCAAATTTAACATTTATTCTATTGTAAGTTCTTTCTAACTCATCAAGTGTGTATTTTCTAAAAGATTCCCATTCAGAACAACTTTCATCTCCATTTTCAAGCTTTTGAAAAATTTCTCTTGCTTGATCACCAATACTAGAATCTGTTTCTGCTAATTTGTTAGCATATACATAAGCATTGTACAAAGCATTTATAGGATTTTTTTTCAAAGTTTCTTCTGATATATTAGCCAGTGATAAACCTAATTGTACAAAACCAAACTGCGTTCCCCAGTCACCTAAATAGTTTATTCTTTTTACATCATTACGAAAAAATTCATTAATATTAGCAATGTAATTTCCTATCATAGTAGAACGCAAATGTCCAACATGAAAAGGCTTTGCTATATTTGGAGAACTAAATTCAACTAATACTTTATCAGAATCTTGGCACATAAATTCAGGAGGCACTATTTTATTACGCAAAGAATCAATCAATCCTTTAATATAATTATTCTTGTGTAATTTAAAATTTAATTCTCTAGAATTCCTCTGATTTATCTCAACATTTTCTAAAAATTCATCAGAATCATTTTTTGATAAATCAGAAACTTCATTTCTTACATCATAAAGTTTTGATCTTAAAGGAAGAGCAAAAAAAAATTCTCTATTTGATTTATCAAGTTTTAATTGTAACTGAGATGCTGCAACGTTTGGCTTGAATGGTTTTCCATTTTGCGAAACCTGTGCAATCTGTAAATACCAATAATGAATAATAAGAAAAAAGACTACAGCATAACTAAAACAAAAAACGTACCTTTTTAAACAGTAGTACTCTTGAATTTATACTCATTGTTTTAAAATTAAAACTTCAATCACTCACAAATTATTCATATTTTACGTACTTTAAATACCGCGATGTTATTGTTTTCATTTTAATTTTGGAGCAAAGCACGGGACCTTTAAATGCCGCACATAATGTTTAGGTTAGGTATAATGATCCATTTAAAAACACTGCACAGCCAGGCGCCAGGCCGCCAGCAGCACTCGCGCCGGCGCATGTCTCGATCATCAGCGTTTCTCAGAATCGGGCTGACCTACTTTTTCATCAGCTGATAACTTATCATACGAGTTGCTTATCAATCACAGCAGTTTCCTTGACAATCGTCAAGACGGCGTTTAATCAAAACTTTGCGTACCTATACATACAACACACAGGTATGTATGTATCTTGTGCATTCCGTAAGTGGAAAGGAGTGAACGGAGAGTTTGCGATACATAAATGTGAGGGAAAGGAAAGGGGATGAGAGGAGTTGGAGCGGCATTAGAGTAGCCGGCCATCTTGCTATACGATAGATCGAGAGTAAAAGAGCGAATCAAGCATTTCTCTTTAACATGTCATTTAAAACCCACCCTAAACAGATGCAAGTAAAAAAAGCCCCTTTAACTACTTCCAACCTTCCAAGTGTGTATATGTACGTAACGCATGTAACGAAAGCAGCATACGTATGTATGTATGTACATACATACACGCGCAGACTCTCAAGTATAAAAACGATCGAAGAAGAGAGTTGAGTAAAGTAAGAAAGAGAAAGAGAGAAAGAGTGATAGAAGAGAGTATAGTTGCGGCAACGGCGACGGCGCGCGGGCGGCACGATCTTAGTATATAGTTACAGGCGGTCGCGCAGCTGCGACGACGGCAGCAGCAGTAGCAGCAGCAATATCAGCGGATAGCGCACAAGCCTGCAAACGATAGCAGGTCGTTCCGTAGTAGACGACGACGACCAGTAGTCGAGTGCCAGTCGTCCTCGGCGTACTTATATTGTGGTGCGCGAAGAGAAAGAGAGTGCTAAGGAGGAAGAGGAGGTGTGTGTGAGTGTGTATCTCTGTGTGCCGGAGGTGTGCCGCGACGACGACGACGACGACGAGAGAATAAAAGACATATAGTAAAGCGCCGCCCTTCTCTTCCTTTTTCTCTTTTCTCCTGCCTGCTGGTCTTTAATCGGATAGTAGTTATTCCTCGTAACCGAGGTCTACGTCTTCACCGTGGTATATATCTTTATCAGTAGCCTTGCCAAACTGTAGTAGTACACCTAACCTATATAAATTTCTCACACACCCACTAACTAACGCACATATACATACACCTACTACACGTACAGACGCGTGCGCGTTGTCGCGATATCCGCCCCTCGATTGAGAGAGTTTCTCTCGTTCTCTCCCCCCGAGCCTCGAGGAGGCTATACCTACCGGTGGTGCTACCGCTGCTTGCTGCCCTTGCTCCGTTTTTTTCGTTTCGGAGTAAAAGTGGTGAGCGGGTCACACACAGGCCGGGTGGAATATTGGGGCGAATGTAGAAAAGACTCCCCTGCTTCCTTGCATCACTCCCGCCCGGAGTCTGTTTGCTAATATCGTCATCCACTGGGGTATCAAATCGTTATCAAGTATTGTTGCAGTAAATAATCCGAGGGTCTCGTTTTCTCCTTACAACCGGCTGCTGGGGTAACAACGTATAAGTAGTAACGGCCCACGGGGGCCCACCGGCATAATCGTACACATAGATGCCCCAAGGGGCAGGGAGTAAAGAGGAGAAAGAGAAAGAGGAGGAGAAGGAGGGAGAGAACAGTGTAACGCGTTCGAGTAGTGCTCGTGTACGTATATTATCCGAGCATATTCGCGAACAGTTGTCTTTATTTTTTTTTTTTTATTTTTTTTCCAAAGGCTCGATTAGAGAGTGGACACTGAGGTGTGTATAAGAAGAGAGCTTGGGTGCTGCAGTGCGGTTTGGAGCAAGCAGTAGTTAAAGGAGGAAGTGAGGAAGAGGAAGAGAAGACCTGGGCCGATCGGTTGTATAGCCGATAAAGGCACCTGAGGAGAGGCCAGGAGGAGGAGGAGGAGGAGGAGGTGGAGGAGACATGGCGGGCCAGACGATAAACGACAGGCTACTGGCCGCGAGGCACAGTCTAGCCGGCCAGGGCCTTGCCAAATCAGTATGCAAGGCCACAACCGAGGAGATGATTGGACCTAAGAAGAAACACTTGGACTGTAAGTTTTTCTCTATATTTTTTTTTCCCTCTTTTAAATGTCACACATTACATCTCTAAACGTCACCAACGAAATAGTCGTCGTCGTTGCTGAGCTCTCGTCCCGCCACGAAGCTGCGCCAGCACGACTCGTGCCACACAATAACACACACACACACACCACCCACCCTCTCTTTTTCTTCTTTCCCTACCGTTCCCTCTTCCTCCTTCTCCTCCTCATTCTCTCGTTTATATATCGATTTCCCTTCCTTCCGCTCCAACACCACACTCGCTCCCTTTATCGCGCTTGACCTCTCTTTTCTCCTTCGCCCGGCCTTTTTCCTCCCCTTTCTTATCGTCGTATTCGACCCTCCTCCCCCCCGCATCCCTCCATCGTCAATAGTATCCACGTTTCAAGGGCTCGTCGTTCTTTTCTTGCTGCGTGATATCCTATTCGTAAATATCGATGTACGTCGTCTTCTAGGAGATATTGAAAATTTTGTTTTTGATAGTCCTGGATTATAAAATATAAAATATGGTGAAAATTGATTTTATCCACGCGTGCATGTCGACACTTCTAACGTGTGTTATGGTCCTTGGCAAGTGATGTACTTATTTTGACGTTTATTCGATACTGTAATCAGGATAAGTATTGTTGATATATAAATATACCTTTTTGATAATTTGATAAAATAGATAGTTGTATTGAGAGTCATTTTTTTATCAAGTAGATTTGTTTCGAATTGGCTGGGTTTTTCATTTTGAAATAATCAATAACTGTAAACTTGTTTCTACTTTCAACTAAAAATAATCAATGAAAACGTCTCCGAAAAAAAAATACCGAGTCTTTCTTTTTTTTTTTTTTTTTTACATAACAATAGCATTATAAATATAAACTTCGTGTGTGTTTATTCGAAATATTTAATTTGTATTTACATTAATGTTCAAATACTATTCTAGAATGTTACGTATAAGTTTAATTTAAAAACTATGTTTCTATAACGTGCAAATATAACATATTTAGATAAGTTATCACATTAAATCTTACGACCTTATCATTTTTATCTGAAGATCAGTATTTGCACGTGTGTTAATATAAATATAATCTCACTGGATATCCGATGTACTTTTTTAATTAAAAAAAAAAACTTCTTTTTCTACAATTCTTAAAAATTATTGTTTACCAAGTCTTAAGACAACAATACAATTTTAAATTATTTTAATTTGAATGAAGCTTTTATAGAATTGTGGTTTTATTCAAGTTTTATAGTCCACAAAATAAATATATACAACTTGATTTGCTTTTCAGAACACAATTCTCTCTCTCTCTCTCTCTTCTTTTTTTACCCCCAACCACAAATAAAATAACGCTTAAGCTTTTAGTAAATAAGTCCGCGAAAAAAATATAGTATACATATCAGACACATTAAAAATATTGTTAAAACGTAATATCAACCTCCGAAATAAGTATGAATCGTATATGAAAGTCACAACATACTGTACACTTGTATAATCATTATAACTTTTTAAACGTCCTCCAATTGATTATGTCATATACCGTTCAATTTGCACAATTGGAAAGCTCGATAATATATACGAGAGAGCTTTATTGACAACTTATGTTTGTTTAGTGTGTTGTTTTATATTTACGTCAATCTCACATACGAACATTTATAAGAACGTTATTTTTATATGTGGCAGCTTACCGGATTGTTTACTTCACTTACAAAAATTAATATAAATATTTGCTGCACGTAATTTTTATTTAAAATTTTACCGACAAAAGAGTTATCCGGTTTTACTACGTTATTTTTCTCTCTTTGCCGTAAAGCTAAATTAAAAACATTTTTCCAAATTTTTGATTTATAACTTAAAATACGAGCTTGACTAGCCTGCATATTTACATAGACCTCGTATATTATATATATACTAAAAAGAACGAATTATGAAAGAAAAAAAGGAAGCCTATACACCTTCTTAAATAAATCTCTTCGGTATAAGAGAGAAAGAGAGCCATGTAATAAACAGCGGCGTGTCGATTACGTCAGCCAATTTGTAAGGCAAATCAAATAAATCGATTTTCCAAGCAGGAATCGACCAATGTATATAGATATATACCTACGCGCGCGCACACACACACACACACACACACACATACTTACATCTTAGCAAATAGTAGCAGCAAAACTTAAAGATCACAGTACCGCGCGCGTAAAAAGCTCAGGCGCGTACATGTATAAGCTCGTAAAAATAGAATTGGCCGTTTTTCGCGAGAGGCACATACAAGCCTCTCTCTCAATCGTCTCTCATTCTTATAAGAGTTTCATTGCTGAAAAAATCTATACCAAGGCATTTAAGACGAGTGGCACTTGAATAAAAGACTATATACCATTTACGATAAAGACCACGCGCGAGTGAGCTTTTCAATGTTCTTTTTTTTCATCTTCTCTCTTGATTCTTTCTTCTTTAATACAGTTTTTGATTTTACAAGCTTATACGACTATAGAACACGTGGACTGTTTCACGTTGCGTTAACTATTACATGATTTCGTACTCCATTGCTATATACACACGTATTACGTGCGTGATACTCTTAATTGTTTGTAGCTTTCGTGACTCGGTATATAATGTGGGTTTCAATCGATCTTACTTTCCCCACTACTACTATACTTCTACTGGAACAAGAAGTCTCTGCAAGCTTAAAATGATATATTGTTTTTACCCTTCGTCGATTACATTGAATTTGTTTTCCTATATGTGGGTTTTCAGGAAAGTGGAACGTTAAGTTTGTTGTTCTAGTGAAGAATTTAGTTTTGAAGTGTTTAATGTAACAAACTTTATTGGTGATTGTAAAGTCTTGATTCATTATATTTAATGATGTTTGTTATTGTTTGGTAGGTATATAGGTATGAACGAAATGGTAGAATTATAAATGAGGTGTGTAAGCTTGAGCTTAATTTGTTGTGTGACAAGTTACTGTCTTAAGAACGACTAGATTTCAAGCAAAATTTTAGACATTAAATTTTCAAGTTTAAACTCGTTAGATTATTGAATTTTCAAAGTTCCCTTCTTTTAATCTATTTTTAAACTGATTAATCGTCACCTTTTTCAACTCTGTGTGTGTGTGTATATATATATATATATATATATATATATATATATAGTCTTCTGGTTTTATATTAATCGATTTAACTTTACTTTACATTTTTTTGCACTGCTTAGGGATTTTTAGAGCAGAAATAAAATATTAAATGATAGGCGAGGATGCCTGTTTTCAGTTAATCAAATTATAAATTTTATGGATTTTGAAACTCATTTTTCCAAGAAAGTTTTAACCAGAAAAAAAAAGAAAAATGTAAAATAAAAAATGAGATAGTTATAATCTAGTTAGTAAAGCTTTGCAATGTAAATGTTATTTTTGCACTTTAGTTTTCTGTTAATTCATAACTTTTTTGCTCGTTTCAATATTTGACTAAGGTAAAATTTAAAAAATTACTTTAATATAGAAAACCTTATGCGGTTGAACTTAAATATTTGAGAATCAATAATATGATAGTATATTACGCACCACGGGAACAAGAATTAAGAAGGCCGAGATCACCAGGATATTCACGCCCGAGGCGAAGCCGAGATCTGGGAAGCTGGTGATCTGAGCCTTCTTAATTCTTGTTCCCGTGGTGCGTATACTATTTTTCATCATCTTCCGATCAGGAAGTGCGATTGAAATTTGCACAGCTGATCGGGAGTGATGAAAAAGTAATTATAGAAAATTTTGTCGTAACAATAGAATTTAAATAAACGTATTCTTAAAATAATATAAACAGATCTACATATATATGCATATGTACAAGAGAATAGCGAAATAAATAGTATTTTACCTTGAGTCAAATCTGATTTCAAATTACACAATATTTAGCGTGTGTACATATATCTAGGCAATTTATTTTTTTTAATTAAAATAAACGAAAGAGAGAAAAAGAAATGACGGTCCCGATTGTATAAGTATTATATTCGATAAAATCTTCAAGGCAAAAACTTTCATTGCAAAAATGTAGTCTTGCAATACAGATCGTGTCATATATAGCCAATACCTATGTATATATCTACATCAGAGCGCAATATCTTTTCTGAAATGACTCAAGTGGCTGCTCAACTTCTGGTATACATATACAGAGAATAAAGGTTGGGAAAAGTAGTTTCTTTTCGCATAAATTCAAAGACGACATGGCCATTTCCACCCTTATTATATCGGTCGATTACAGTTGAATCAAGGGAAGTGACGCAGGAATCGAAAGCGAACTGACTGGTGGTGGAGTTGTGCAAAATCGAGAGAAAGAAAGTTAATATATAGAGGCTGGCGCGTAATGAAAGGAGCACGCGAGGGACGCCGGTGTCTGAGTGTAGACAAAAAGAGAGTGACTTGGAGGGAAAGGAATGATGAGGTATGGTGAAGGAAAGGTTGGAGTCGAGGTGATTTTAGTACTGGTATTGTATGAATCGATGCAGTAAGATGCTTTTTGGTTAAGGAAATTTGAAAGAAGTTTTAAAGGAAATTGTAGGATATTAATTTAGTGTATAGATTCTTTTTTTTTATACTCTGCTATTATGATTTTAAAAAATTTTGAACGATTGCGGTGATTTATGTATAAATTTATCTGTCTTTATGGTTTATAATATTGTTTTCTAAATAACCCATCAAATAGATATCTATTTCACAAAAGACCACAAAAAGAAAAATTTCCATATAGAGCTTTGACGTGTAAAGTCCGTCATTCTTATCAGCTACAACCGAAAAAACAAAAAAAAAATTATAAAACTTTTAGAAGTCACGTCGTTAAACATATCTCAGCACACACAAACACACACACACACACACACACACACACACACACTCCTCGAACAAGCCGTTAATCAAGAGCGATTTAGCCGGACAATAACGTCGCGGCGTTCAGAAAGATATAAAGGTGCGCGCAGAACCAAGCACACAATACACCAGAGTGAGTGAGTGCGAGCAAGCACATAGCTCGACACATGTGCTGCAAAGGAAGCAAGTGAGCGAGCAAAGCACAAGTGAGGAGGAGACCTGCTCTTTAGAAGAAGAGAAGAAGAAGGAGGAGGAGGAGGAGAGAATATCAAGCCCTGAGGCAAACAGCCATGCGTCTCTTTCTCTCTCTCTCTCTCTCTCTCTTCCTCTGCTTAGCTGCAGCTTGCAGATCGCGTTTATTACATACAGACACACACAGACTCACAAGTACACCAGCAAACTAACTCACTCACGGTCACTCACTCCCCATACATATATGCCTATTACGAAAAGGACTGGTTTCTTTCTCTCTTTCTTCGTCTACTATCTCTTTTTCTTCGCGAGCAAGAAACGGCACTCACACTCACATAAATATATAAGTATTCGCTTGGAGCTCGAATTTGAAAACGCGCCATCTGCTGTTGAATAGGTGTAATCAGATACTTGCGGCATTATATGGAGTCTTAGGGGGTCGGTGACTAAATGTCAGTTTTTAATAAAAAGTAAGCTTATAATGACTGTAAAATTATCATTGTACTACATAAACAATATTTATTTACATATATTGCAACAAAAAAAATTTTTTTTCGAATTTTTTTTTTTAATTTTTTCTTGTTGTAGTACTATGATAATTTTACAGTCATTATAAGCTTACTTTTTATTAAAAACTGACATTTAGTCACCGACCCCCCATAAGACTCCATATAACGCTGCAAGTATCTAACTACATCTAGATGGCGCGTTTTCGTATTTGAGCTCCAAGCGAATACCGCGAGAGAGGCAGCAGGTATATAATATAACGTTCAACTCTCGCACGACATGCTATCCTCCCATCCTCCTCCTCCACCTTTTACTTCGACGTATAGTATATGTGGTTGAGAGAGATGCCTTGGCATTTTTCTCCTCCTCTTTGCCACACTCCTATCAACGTGTGGAAGGAATCGGTATATTATACTGAAATATCACGCGGAAAATGCCACACCAATATGTGCAAGAAAAAGAGAGAGAGAGAGAGAGAGAGGGGGAGGGACTTTTCTTTATTCTCTCCCGCTTGCACTCGTGTAAGAATATTCTCTTATTTCCCTCTTATGGCTGTATATAATATACGTGTGTGTGTGTGTATGTACAATGTGTGTCTATGCCACCCTCGCGTTAGAGCGTGTGACTTTAATTGTCTCCATAATAGCGCAAGAGACTCCGGATATACACACATACACACAAAAGCCCTTTTTACACATTCGAGGGAGAGTTGAAGGATATATATCTCGTAGACTGGATTATTTATTATCCTTTTTATATGCTTTTTTACTCCAAGACTCCTGATTTTTATATTCTACTTTCGGTATTTACGTTTTGAGTCTTATTGCCTGCTGCTGTGATTTGTCTGTGTAATAGGACGAGTGTGAAAATCTCGTTAGAAATTTGAATGTCCTTATTGGTCATTAATTTTAATTGAGTCCAGACTTTTTTTTTAAAAATGAAGTGAATCTTATTTGGAATATTGTTTTTAATATTGTGATTCTCTCGTTTATCTGATTATAATATATATTTTGTAAAAAGAAAAAATATCATTTATGTATATAAAACTTCAAATTTATCGTTTTATATATATTATTATTATTTTTTTTTTTTTTTAAAAAAAAACCATCCTTACAGCCAGAAACTACACACATTAAATTCACCAGTCGTAAGTTATAGGTACACGCCAAATCTCGGTTATAGCGCTAGTTCCTTTCTTCAAGGCTAAAAACGCGTCGTCTTCGACTTAATTATAATTGGCGAGGACCAAGAAAAGAGAAAAGAAAATAGAAAGATAAAAGAGAGTCTAGCAAAGTCAATCTACACTATTTTTTTTCTTTACTCCTTTATATATGTCACAAATGTATGTAGTATATAGAGCACCAAATGAAGAAACGAGACGGAAAGTGATAAGTGAATCCTGCCGAAGCGGCGGGCGTTGCTCGCTCACATGTTATATATATATACGATATTATCTCGTGGGTGGCTACGAGAGAACTGATTGTAGATATATAATATCGGTCGCAAGCTCTCTTTGTACGAAACACACGCACTCACGCTCGCTTGATTTATACTTTACGATTATATTTTTAATGCTGTACTCGGCGTTTTTTTTTCTTTACAAGCAGAAAAATTTATTTTTTAATTCAGAGAAATATAAAATTGTCAGAGATTAATGTATACGATTAGAGGCAAAATGTATAATTGTAACAAACAATGTATCTAAAATCTTTTAGAAATTTTGGCAATTTGTACGGTCGACTGGTTCCGTTATTGTCCGAGTTCTGTTACGAAATGTCCCATGTATAGATATATGTGTAGATTGTATAATACTGTGTGGTGACAGGTTTATGTGTATCGGTTCGTGACGCGTAACACATGAAAGAGAGAGAGAGAGAGAGAGAGAAAGTAAGAGGCCTTTCACAAATGTGCTATATACTCATTTAAACCGCAGGTTATATACCGCGCAATGTAAACCTTTTGCGGATGGCTATATATAGGTATCGCGAGTTTGGTTGGATTAGAGAGGAGGTATAACGGTGTGTGTGTGTGTGTGTGTGTTATTGTGTGTTTCAGAGAGCTTTGTCGCAAATACTATTGCATCGGGTTATGGGCTGAGCTGTTACTATAGAGAATGAGAGTGAGTGAGTGAGTGAGTGAGTGAGTGAGTGAATGAGGCTTTTTGAATGAAATTTACAGCAAAGCTGGCGATAGTATTCGAATTGTTGTTGACAGAGCTGTGTATATAGAGGAATTATATAGTGTAGGAACGTTTTGATGAATTTATACGCTTATCAATCAATTAAATCAAGTAATTTTTTTCAAATTTTATATTTAATAAAAATAATTTTATTCTCCATATAACAAAAAAAATAATCAAATCTAAAATCACAATATAGATACAGTACAACATTGTCACTTGCATAAGACCAAATTTCTCCTCTTATTTCAAGTAAAAGTAAACAGTAGGCCATTATAATATTATCCAGTTGTAGGTATATTTCCACGAAAGTATACACGTGTATTACTCACTAACATACAATGATGATGGTATAGCATTAATTACTGTGCGAAAACCTATATGTAATGCCCTTTCTATTCACGCGTGATCGAGCAATAATTTCATCGATTTATTACATCGTATATACCTCACATCGTATTACACCATCAAAAAAAAAGAAGAAAAAAAAATTTAATTTTAACCCATTCATGACGTGTGTCTATTCAGCAAAAAAAAAAAAAAAAAAAATTCTTAAGCCAAGCTACAGCTAAGATATCATTTAAAATAATCAAATTTAACTTAGGTCCTCACAAAATGCAATAAGCCACCAGGTGTGAGGACCGATCTCTCGCAGCAAGAGCAGCAGCAGCAGCAGGGACAAGCAGCAATATATATATCGCGACGAAATATCCTCCTCCTTCTCCTCTTTTTCTCGGGCGCCACGACCACCACCTCTCTGTCTCTTAAATTCCTCCGGCGCCTCAGGGCTATTTTGGGTGTTCCACGCGCGGGCGCTCCTCACTCCTCAGTCATATACACACATAAAATCAAGAGAATGAGAGGAACCTGTATATCAATGCATATAAGTACCTACGTGTGAGAACGTGCATACGTAATATACATATATTTATATTATATTTATATATATATATACACAGGAGAAAGAGAACTTCGGTGCGCCGGCGCGTCTTCGACCCGTTCACTACAGCTTCTCTCACTCACACCCACGTTTATTCACGTACATATGTATATATATATATACTTGGGATATAGTACTCTGATATATATATATATATATATATATA
>JAPYZE010002322.1:0-17908 GCA_030522805.1 Leptomastidea abnormis
ATAAGCTTCGATTTATCAAAATCAAACAAAAATTGACATCTTTAGGTGATTTTTCAACTTTTTAGAAAACTGTCGATTTCTCAAATTTATAACAATAAAAAATTTTTAAAAAATTTTCATGTTTTTTTTAACTTTAGAGCTATTATGAAAAACAAGTGATATTATAATGATTCATATAATAAACATGGAAATAAAAAACATAGAACCCCTTTAATTAAACACAATCAAGCTAGTACATATTATAACAAAATTAATTCTCAAAAAAAGTTAAATAATTAATGAAAAGAATAAGTGTACGTAACGAATTAAAATATGCATTTTACAAAATGCAGGGACCACTCGTGAATTCTGAATTTTATCCTGGATGGTTAACACATTGGAGCGAGCAATATCAAAGAATTGGTACCGATGGTATAGTCAAAACCTTAGAGGATATGTTAAAGATGGGTGCTTCGGTAAATTTCTACATGTTTTACGGAGGCACAAATTTTGCATTCACTTCAGGTTCATTATAAATTAAATAACATTAACATCAAAATCGTATTTTTTTATGCAATTATAAAATATTTTATATAAAAATATTGGAAACGCTTATATTTAATTCAGGAGCCAACATTAATGAAAGGTACTGGCCACAATTGACCTCCTACGATTACGATGCTCCTCTCACCGAAGCTGGTGATCCAACTCCGAAATACTTTGCAATAAAAGATACCATTGCCAAGGTGAAAATAAAATTTTTTTAATTAATTATTACTTGCAATTGATAATTTTAACAGAAAATTTATCTTTGATACAGTACCTAAAAATGCCAAATTTAAAAGAGCCATCAGTAGCTCCAAAAGGAAATTACGGAGCAATAAAAATGACACCGATTCTCGATTTATTTAACGAAGAAGGTCAAAAAACGTTTGCCAATTATAAGACTGAATACGACGTACCACCGTCCTTTGAATCTTTAGGACTGCCCGTACAATTTGTTTCCTACGAAGCTGATTTACCTGAATTTGACGATAAGACGGTAACTTTATATGCCAAAACAAAAGACAGAGCTCTAGTTTACGTTGATGATATATTGACGAATAAATTGAGTAGAATGAACGAAACTTACACTGCTTTGTTACCAGCGAAAGGAAAGCGACTGAGATTATTTGTAGAAAATTTAGGTCACGTTAATTTTGGTAGCATCGATGTTGAAGATTTTAAGGTAAGCTGAAATTGTCTTGCGTTTATAATAATAAATTATAATTTATGGTAATTAATAAAAATAATAATTTATTTTTAAATGTCATAACAGGGAATTTTCGATGTGAAAATAAACAGCGAGATTATCGGACCATGGCAAGTTCAAGGATATTACCTTCCCAGCTTTCTAAAATGTAAATTTGACTTTAAAACTACACAGGCTGAAACTGGTGTATTAATCGAAGGACCCCAATTTCTTATGGGTCAATTCGAAGTAAAAGACGAACCTTTGGATACGTTTTTAAATACCGCAGGTTGGGGTAAAGGAGTAGCTTACGTAAATGGTTACAATCTTGGCAGGTATTGGCCATCAGTTGGACCACAATTAACTTTATACGTTCCCAAGGAATATCTTAAGAAAGGACAAAATTTGATTTATTTATTGGAGCTTGAATATGTACCCAACAATCGAATTATACAGTTCCAAACGACACCGATATTGGATTATCCTAAATCTCGTCAAGTACCTAAATTCTAGTTTTATTAATTTTTATTTTTTTTTTAAACTTATTTTTGTAAGATGTAAAAAACAAAAGAATTTTGTTGACTTGACAAATATTTGTGATACATTTTATATCGATACAAATGTTTATAATATATGTAATAATTATTAAATAATTGAAATATGTTTTTGTATTGTATGTAACTCAGTTATCATTTGATACCAGGTAAAAAAAAAATCTTACCTATATACAGTATAGTTGCATACGTGAAAAAAAAAAAAAATTCAATCCAACTTATTTTAATATAAACCTATAAAAAAAAAACACAATAAATAAAAAAAAATAAATTCTTAAAAATAGAATATAATTTTGTTACTGATTTTATTGTACTCAAACTCTCCTATATACGAGAGAGTCAGCTGAACCTTCAAGCTCATCAAAGATAAACGATTAGAGTGGCGCCTGAATATATTGCGAATCGCAGATGTGACAAATAAAACGCTGGACGTAAAAATAAAAATGTTACCGATCATTAAGTGTGTATACTTAACTAGATGTTGCGCATATATAGTCGAGGTTTACACGTGAAATTGAGTCAGCAGAATTGAATATCAAGACTTTGTAAAAGAAAAATGAGTGACTTTGAGTATTAAATAATATTGATGTTGGGACAAAGTCGTGTAGCATAAAATTTTATTTGATTTGGGTCTTAAAAAACAAATCACTGAATTTATTGTAGATACCTATAAGCGTATTTTTATAATATTGGTGTACGTTGAAATATATGAGTTTTGTGAAGCTTTTAAGATTTAATTTCAATAATAATGGCCAATTTTCAAAAGGATAAGGTATTAATTTTTTATTATTGGTAGATACTTTTCATTTAATGCATATACGTGATAGGTAATTTTGACACCAATCATAGAACCGATTATTAATAAACAGATGCATTAACAAGCTTTTTACATCTAATTTACAATTCCATTATATATTATCGCCTAATAAAAGAGTCTACATATTGTATTCTTTATAATATCCAAGAAACGTTTGATGATGAGCTACTGCACATCATCGTATATTTTCATTATCGTATTTAGTCCAACACAATAACAACGTTTGTGAGTGACTCGTAATTTAAGGATAAATAAATTTACAGGATACATTTATATATATATATATATATATATATATATATATGTATGCGCTTGAGTCTTTCTACAATTATAATTTAGATTTATAAAGAAAAAATTTATTGAATCGTAAAATGAAACATTTTACATTAATAGAGGTGAAGTAAAAATAGTTAAATGTTAGAAAATTAGAAAAAAAGTAATGGTAGTAAATTATCATTTTGATCAATGTATTTTTAATAATAAATCTTTTTTATTGTAAACTCAAATACCGTTCAAAATTTTCTTAAAATGAAATACTTTATAAGTTTAAAAATGACTTATTATAAATTATAAGATATGTCTATAATTACTATATTTATATTACTGTTAAACAAAAAAATAATTATCTCAAAACAATAATTTTTTACTAATCAATAAAAAAAGCAAAATTCTATAAAAATTGTATAAAAATTTAATTTGAATTTGACATAGCAGCAAATAAAATTGAAATATCCAGACATAGTTTGCCCAGAATATAAAAAAGGTGTGATAAAAATACTACCATTTCTCGTCGATCTTGTACTTTTCGACATGCTCTCGTGCGAACTAAAATATATGTAGAAACCTTTTCCGCATAAAAACAAGTACGCTTGTTCTCGAGAGCTTTCATTATACGAAATTTTGAGGGGCCTATAAATTTTGCTAGCCAGTAAAACATATCCGGTGAGTTATATGTACCTACATGTAAGAGAAAACTCGTAGTCACTTACTTACTACCAAAGATATTTGGGCTGTATATTTTATGTAAGCGGGTAAGTAATGTAAATCAACTCGCGTGTGGGTTTTGATATATATCGAACTGCTATTGCGCAAGCATCGAGAAAATTATAAAACAAGAGAGTAAGTGTGATTTTTTAATGTTAAAACATTTTTTTGTTTAATTCACGTTTTTTTTTTTATGATCAAAAAGTTTGAGTTTTTATTTGATTTTATTTTTTCTTCTTCTTTTTTAATTGACTATGATTAGTAAACTTTTTGTCCGGAAATTTATTAACGTTCACTATTGTTACGTGCGCTTGTTTTGGCTGAGTTGTGTGATCTTCTAATTTGATATGCGACTTGCCGGAATTGCAGAATTGCGCCGAGATTCGCTGCGATCTTTGTGATCGATGTTTCCTTTTATTTGTTCATTTTTTTTTTTCATTTTTAGCTTAACAAAATTAGGATGTTAGGTGCATTTTTGAAAAACTGACGTTTAAATTAGTTGTTTACAATAATTTTTTGCGTATGATTTTAAATAAAATAAAACTATAATTAAACTTATAACTTGATACAAAAAAAAAAAAAAAAATTTTATAAATATATTCAATATTTTTAATTATAAAGTTAATGACACTCACGATTTATAATCATGTCATATAATAATACAATTTTGTAGACTACAAAATTATATTAAATATCTCATAATAAAAAAAAAATAAATGCATAGAAAAAATAATATTCTTAGTAAATAATTATCAATCGTGTAATAAAAGCAACAATTATTAAAAACAGTAAAAAATTGTTCTCGCTAAGAATCAATTACAAGAAATACCAAGAAACTTAAGAAATAGCGGATAAAACCAATTTCATCTATCATTTAATCGTCAAAAACGTTTTCTCTATCTGACCTATAATGAACATATCTATACAAGCTTTTATTATTGAAAAAACATCTTTTAAATGCTTAACAATATTACCTCTATTCCTCAAGTGCAATAGTTCGAGCAAATTATTTCAAGGCAAAAAATGTCTTACCAGCGTCGTATGTATAGAAAAACATTCGGCACTTGCAGTTCTCTAAATACTTACAAGAGAGTATACATACCGGCAAACGACCGCACGTGTGTCCATTGTGCAGCAAACGATTTACCGCATCCTCGAATTTATATTACCATCGTATGACGCATTACAAGGTAAACGCGTTGCTTGAAACAAAAAGTTTATGGCTCATATGTATTCAACGTATTCGAGAGCTTTTGTTACTTGAAGATCTTTTTTTCCTACTCACTAAATTTATTTGAGTGAAAATCGCTGTTTTTTCTAGAAATTTTTACTCAAAGAAATTTAGAGAGTAAGTTTATTTTATTTGATTAAAATTGCGAGCTATTTTTTCTTTATTTTGGTGATTTTTTAAGTTTACTAATAATATGCGTTAATACTTATTAAATAATAGTTCAACTTTAACGACAAGTTTAATAAATTTAGATGAAACCATGCAAGTGCTGTTTAAGAAACACCATTCATTTTTACACCTAACGATTTGACTGTTCATAACTATACTTGCAAAAAAAATTTTAGTTGGAGTGCTCAGTTTGCTGCCGCAGTTTTTGTAAATTTTAAAATTACCATTCCATATTACTATACGATATTTATGATTGACAACTCAAAGATTTATTTCGCAAAACTAATTAAGTTTTTCAAATTGTTCAATATGCACCAAAGATAAAATAAAATGTGAATGGAAAGATTTAAATTAACTAATAACAAATGATTATTTACATTTAAATTAGAAAAACTAAAAACCCTCTTACACGTACACCATCATTTAAAATTTTCATTTCTCATTTTTACATTTGCAATGATGCAATATTTTTTACTTAAGTGCAAAAACAGATTGAGGATTATAAGTGATTTATAGACATCAAACTTATCAAAATAGTCATTTATTCAAAAACTATATTACTTGTACTTACGACTAGTATAATTTTAGTTTTTTAATATTAAAAAAAAATTATAATTATCAAAATTCTGAAACATAACAGAATATTTTTTAATCAGTGCAGTTTAGACCGCTCAACAAAGTTCAAAATAAATTTTATATTAATTATAATCACTTTTAGTAAGAAATAAAAAAAATAAGAACGGTGTTTTGAATATAAAAGTAAAAAAATTATGCGTTAATAGTATGACTGGTGTCGATACCGGAATCGTTGGTGGGATCAGTCTCGTGCTTGGCTAATTCGTTAACGGATTTGTTGGCATAATCTGAGTTTGCCGATTTTTCTTCCGTACTAGAATCTCCCAGCAGGCTGTTACTGATCTTGCTGACCGACTTCGTAGCATTTCCTGCTTCTTCTTCTAAGACAGAGTCTTCAAGAAGGGTACTATTTGCTATTGAGGCATTGGTTTTCTGTGTGCTTGCCTCGTCTTCGGCCGACTGGCTGGTCTCATCGCTACTGCGGTCTTTCAAATGTAAATTTTCAACTTGTGGTACGGTATCATCGGTTTCAGAAGCTTCGGCAGCCTTTTCTTCTTCTTGTTTTTCGTGAGCCTCGTGGAAGGCTGCTGATTGAGCAGCATGAGTTTGCGAAGAAGTATCACACTTTAAGATCTCGCGAAGAGCCATTGTAGCATAAGCAGAAGATTTTAAAGACATTTGGATAATAAGCGCTTTAAATTTGCCATCTAAAATTAAAAGATTATTTTAATAGATAACACAATACAATAATTCATTAAGTTTATCAAATAAATTTTTAATATATATTTTATATACCTGGAGTAAACACAGGTGGTTCATTTCCTCTTATCTCATCTATATCTGAAGCTATCAAATTTTCAACTTTGTTGTTGTATTTTACAATTTTCCAACTCAAATCTTCTGGAATCTGAAGAACTTTTCTGTACGATCCGCTAAGAGTATATTTTCTGAAATAAATTAAAATTTATTATTTTTACTGCATTAATTGAATCAAAATATTTTTAATAAAACTTTTTATATATTACTTGTTTTTCTGTTTCAAATCAGGTGTAAGTTTATCTTTTTCAAGCTGTTCATCAAACCAATTTTTCGCATAAGGAGGATAAACTACCTTCCATCCAGGTTGAGGCATAATGATATCTTTTATAGTATAGTTAGGCAAGTCTTCTTCTCTCAAAATCTTGACTTTTGGCAATTGTCGCTCGTTATCACCTTTGTCACTATTTTTATCGTCTTCTGATTTTAAGTCTTCTTTCTGAGAGTCCTTTTCATCAGAAGCAGTCTTTTTGTCCTCAGGACTTGTAGCGCTTTCTGCTTCAGAGTCCTTTTTACTCGATGAAGGTTCATCAGCTTTTACGCCATTGGCTTCATCAGCTGTCTTTTTGTCATCATCAGTCAAGACATGAGATTCATCATGAACCTCAAATTCATCTTTTAAGTCAGGATTCTCATAAACCAAATCGCCGGCGATTGGTTTTAGTCCAAATTCCTTGATACGTTGAGAGACAATTTTATTCCACACATAACTTTGATAAGCGTGGACATACATCAACAAGGTATTTCTTGGTACCATATCCAATGCCCCTTGAAGATTATTCTTTCCACAGATGTTGATGCCCCATAAAAGCTTGGCTTCAATCTTGTCGTTTCGGCCAATTTCTTGGTACGCCTTACGAGCATCCTTAGTTTCTTCAAAAATTTGTCTAGCTTTTGCCAGGTTTCGATCTTGCTCTCCTTCTCGTGGCTTTAGAATTAAATTAACAGCCTCTTCCCAGTTACCTTTAAAGTAATAATTATCAATTAGTATAGTTATACCAAAAATTTTTATTAAAATTATACTTTCAAAATAATAAAAATTATTTTCATACAATTAAACTGAATTTTTTATTTTTACCTATACAGATTTTATTTAAAAAGATTTAAAGTATTTGAATTAAAAGTATATAAATTAAATACCTTGCAAAAGAGCTTTGCCAATTTCATAAGTAGGTATGGATGCAATGGCCCCAAATCTTTGTAATCCATAGTAGTTAATAAATCCTTTATCACGTAATAAATTCATTGCTTTCTCAATAAGTTCATCAGATGCACTTATATTTCTGAGTGCAATTGTAAATCTGTTGCCATACAGTTTACCTAATTTTAAAGGTTCCTTTTCAAATTTAAAATTTCCTACAAATGCACCTTTTACGCATTTTGCAGCATTCATAATGGTTTTTGGATTCATTTTTTTAACACTAATCCACTGAGAAGTTCTAGCCCTTTTATCTTTTGTTCCTGCATAGGCAAATATACTAGATTTAAGGCGCAAAACTCTTCCTAATTGATTCAGAGCATCCATTGTATCCAAATTGCCTTTGTGTAATACAAAGTAACAATAATCACCTCCTCGGTCAGACCAATCTTTCCTATTATCAACTCTTAAACCTAAATGAAAAGTGTTTTAGTTATAAAATCAGAAAGCATAAAAAAAGATGTATGAATTTGAAGAAATAAAAACTATGTTACCTTGTTTGCTTGTGTACTCCTTAGAAAAGAACATTACTTTTTTATCTCCCACTTCTCTAGTATCACTTATGACAGACGTCATTTTTTTGACGATTTGATGTATATATTTTCGCTGTTCTCTGTCAATATTGGTGACATCAATTTCAATATCGGGATTTTCTTCATTAAGTTTCTCGAGTTGTTCCCAAACTCCATCTGGAATCTTCTTTTTCAAATCTTCAATATTAATAGTGTCTTCTGGATCAGGTGGGATGTCTTGATTGGTTAACTTGACAATTTGACCATCATTACTAATTTCATGCACAATAAAATCTGTAAATCTTTCCTTAATTGTACCAGAGAAGCCTTCAACATCTCCAACATATTCAGTTATACCAAGATCAACTTCCTTGAGTCTCTCTCCAACATCAAATCTGGGCTTTTTAAAATTTCTTCTGTCATATCCTCCGGACTGGCCATTGTAGCCTAGGAAAATTTAAATTCAATCAAACAACAATTTTTTTGTTAAATAAAAAAAAATGAAGAAAAAATTTTTTACGTTAAATTTTAATTTATAATTATTAAAAATTAGTCTTATATCAAGAATTAATTATTATCATATTACAGTAAAAATAAATTAAATGTTTATTAAAAATAAATTTAGAAAAAATTTTACATAAACACAAGTTTTGTCTTAAAATATTTTTCGTTTTATAAGCCATGTGTATACATACACTAAAAGGAGCAGTTTAATTTTCATATACCTAGAGTCGTTTAACTTTCACGATATATAATACTCACTAAAATTCAACCTTCCAAGAAAGTGTAAACACAAACAAAACTCAACATGCGCGGCTGCACCGGAGTCTCTCGGCATCAAGGTTGCAGAGTACAAATCTTGCCTTTGAACTCTCTCTCTCTCTATATATTTTCGAGACAAAGAAACTTCTTCACAACTCTCGCGATTAGAAATCCACTATACCGTAATATTTACAAATTTTATTCGTTGTTTTATAAAAATAATATAAACGTTTAAATTATAATCGGAAAATTTATATTATGCGGATAATCGATACTAAAAATATTCTTTATCTTTTGAAACGAAAAGCTATACCGTAAAATTATCAAATCCTCGGAACTCGACACTAAATCTCAGAAACCATAGAAAATAATCTCGTACTGTGTTAGAATTACACATTTAATTCCCGTAACGAGAAGAACAAGTACATACAAGAAAGAACTCGATAAAATTATACACCACACACACACATAAAAACGTGCAAATAACTCCAATTTTACACAAACGATAAAAACGAATAAAAAAAAAATTCTTTAAAAACTCACGATTTTTGCCGTAAAAGCGATTAGGATTACGATTTCTGTTTTGCTGTTGACCACCGTAATTCCTGCGCGGCTTTCCTCGGTTGTCCCCTCTGTTCTCCTCGGACGAGCCTGCAGCACCGGCATGTTCAGCAGGAGCAGCACCCTGTTGTTGTTGTTGTTGCTGCTGCTGGTGCGGTTGCCTGCGGAAACCTTTGTTCCGGTCACCGCTTCGACCCATCTTTTTTCCTTCAACCTTTTTTGAATCGCTCATAGGTATGCGATGTATACTCTATACACTCTACACAGAGAACGATTAAATAGCCATGAGATTACCGCGAGAAGACTGATTATTATTATTGTTATATTATGTATAGGATAAAAAAAGGAATTAGGTAGAATTAAAAGAAGGATTATAAAAAGATCATTGGATAGAGGTAATTGGGATTAAAGCTTTTAAGGATGGCTATATTTTTTACTTACTTGAATCGACTTAACTTGATAAATACAGAATAACCGGCACTGCCTGGTAAACTGCTGCGGAGGTTAGGTCTTTATCCACACGGGAGTTGCGTTCGTAAGTGAACTATATATATATACGCACGCGCTGCGAGCAAGTGTTCACGATGGAATGAGGGGAGCAGCAGAGCGCGCCGAGCGCGCGTGACGCCGCCGCAAGAAAATTTAAAAGCCGGCAAAATATATGCCCCTTACCCGCGTTACCCCTCACCTAAATGCTTTCTCCCTCTTTCACCGCCCCTTCTCGTACCCTTTTTCATATAATACCACTATCTCTCTCCTCTATTGCTCTCGCGGCTTTCTGCTGCTGGCTATATGGAGTTTGTAAAAATTATTTGGAAAACTGAGATCTGTCAATGTGTGACCTCAACAGTCTCAACACAATTTAGTAATTAATTAGTAAGGAATTTATATTAATGAACTTTTTATATTTTTTTGTATATTATCAATTTTTTAAAGCCACGACTAAATGTACTCCGGATGATTAAAAATATACATATGTATCAGGAGTATAAACAATAAAAAAATATCAGAATTAGTTGAAGTATAGTTATACAAACTAAGTTTCAAAACCTATTTCTTTGTAATTTCAATAGGGAGTATAAACAAAAATTTATAAATATTAACTTTAATTATTTGTACTCCATGTGTTTAAAAATAAAACCTATATTAATTGGTCAAGTTACAGATATTTATTATTGCAACTTTAATTACATCAAGTAAACTTTGAATATTTTATTATGCAAATTCGTTAATTTCTAGAAATTTTATTTTGATATAAATTAATTTTATAATGCAACTTTTTTTCGATATTTTTAATAATATTATCATCGTTTAATTAATGTTTGTTAGAAATTTACAATAAAAAACAATTGTAAAATGAATAAAAACTTAGGATGCTTAATTTAAAAATAAATTTATTTCTGCATTACTCGACAGTCGATAATGAAATTTTTATCAGTGGTGTACCTAACCTTTATACGTATTTACGCCAGACAACAGACAACTTCGTAAACAAACAGTAGATTATTAATTTTAAGTTTAATTTATTGACATTTTTAACTTATGGCAATTTAAAGTAAAAGTTTTTAATAGTATATAAAAGTTATTTTTGAATTTTACACATTTTTTTCATAAAAAAAAAAATAAAACAATTTTTTGAGAATGTAAATCTAACCTAATACTTATTAATGCATTTTTATTTGTTTTAATATACTTGAATAATTTAAAAAAAAATGAGTGAAGAAGAAAAAAGTCTTACAAAAAATAATGAAAGTATAAGTATTGAAGCAACATCAAATAATGATCAGAGCAAGCAAGAAGAAGAAGTCAAAGCAGAATTAAAGTATGCAAGTGATGATGCAATTGCGATAGAACAATCAAGTAGTAATAATGTTACTAAAACTACAGCTTCTTCTTCCTCTGTTCAATCAATATTTTACAAAGAAAAACCTAAAATAAATTTGAAAAAGAATGATGATGATATTGAGGAGTTTGATACTGATGAAGAAGAAGAAGAAGAAGAAGAGGAGGAGGATGGAAATAAATTTAAAGAAGATCAAAACTACACTAACAATATTACATATGAAGGTGATAAATGTATATACACTGAACCAGGAACAGGTCGGAAGCTAACTTGGAACAGTAAAGAAAATAAGTGGAGTATGTAGTGTTTTATTTCAAATATTACATTTTTAAATATTATCGCATACTTTATACTTGGAAATATATTCTTTGTATTTTCTTTCCCAGCATCCCATATATACCTCTTACCTTTCCAATATCCAACTCCCTTGTAAACCTTCTTTGGGCTTTAAACTCATCTTTGGGTCTCCTAAAACTACCATCTTCCCAAAGCTTCTGTCAAATACTTAGATTCCAATCTTTTCTTTTTCTTATCAACCCTTTTGTCTTTATTACTTCTTTTTTAATCTCTGCTCTGAACCTAAATACTTTGTTCCAGGTTTCTTTTTTCTCTACCTTCATATCTATTAGTTTTCTTCTATAGGTCCACATTTCTATTTTTGCAAAAATGGAAAAAATCCATTTTCAGTTTCTATTCTATTTTGCTTTTGTTCTTTCCTGCAAGTTAATCTCTTTCACACACTTCTTTTTTACTAATCTTTTCATTCACACTCTCCTTCTATACAATTACCTGGTCCTCCTCAGTTTCCTTCACAATTTTTATCTTTTTTCCTCCCTTTTAGTTTCTTACAGTATATTTTTCAATTTAAATTATGTATTACTAGTTTTTTTAAATACATATGTTTCAAGATTTTAATATTTTTATCAAATTTAAATGTAAAGCTGGAAAATCATATTTTAAAGTATCTTAACAATAGATTTTTCAATAAATACTTAAAAATAATTTTGTAAAATCTTTTATAGTGTTACTATGTAGAAGAAATATTTATTATATAAAAAGAAAAAATTAGGATCAGACATAAATATTTTAGAGACAATAAATGTCAGATATTATTTCGATTTGCTACATTTTATCTGCTGGTGCTTACTTAACAAACGAAAGTACACAGTTGCGAATGCGCTACTCAATGTCCGCGCTATGTTCCGTCGGCGTTATACCTGCTGAAAAGATTCGTGAAATAATATCTGCCATTTATTCCCTCAAAAAATTCAAATACACGACTAATTCTGTTATAATGGAAAGCGCGGAAAATTTTTAATTTTTTAAAAAAAAGAGACAACTTTTTTTTTGTTTTTTTTTTAATAATTTGCAAATAATTTTTATATATTTATATTTGTAGGCTCAGATGACAAAAACGAAGATTCATCTAATCCAATGAGAAACTATGAATTTGATGGCAAAAACTATGTGTACACTGATAAAACTACAAATGTCACATACAAGTTTATTCAAGATAAAAATGAGTGGGTAGTAAAGGATAAAGATGATAATGAAGCTGATACAACTGATAGTAATAAAGCTGCTCAGCCATCAACGGTACAAGGTGTATACGGATTTGAAAATGATACACACACCTATACTGATCCTAACGATGGTACATCATATTTTTGGGATAAAGAAAAAAATGCATGGTTTCCTAAGGTACTGAATCATCTTTCAACACTTTTTCACTATATTTTTCCCACACGTTATAATTAATGAAACAACTTTTTATTGGCAATATTTACAGGTTGATGATGATTTTATGGCAAGGTATCAATTAAGTTATGGTTTTACTGACTCAAGTAATGTTAAAGTTGCTCCACCTGAAGCTCCCAAAAAACCTCCAAAAGCACCAGAAAAGCCAAAATTATCCAAGGAAGAAAAAAAAGCAGAAAATAAAAGAAAAGCTCAAGAAGCTCCAACTTGGTTTGAAGTAGAAGAAAAACATAACACAACAATATACATTTCTAATTTGCCATTAGATATAACTATGGATGAATTTAAAGAGTTAGTTTGTAAATGTGGACTCCTAGCTCGTGATGAAAAAGGAAATGATAAAATTAAGTTGTATGTAGATGCTGATGGAGAACTTAAAGGAGATGCACGCTGTACATATATTAAAGTAAGTGAAATTTTCTTTATCTTTTTGTTGATTGAAAGTTATTTATTAATTTTTTTTTTTCTAATTGTCATTTTTATGAAAAATATACACTTAATTTGTGAAAATGTAATGCAACAAATAATAAATATAATATAATAAAAAATTTTTTAAATTTTATTTTATTTATTTTAAAACTATTTAGGTTGAATCAGTCGACTTAGCACTGAATATTTTAGATGGTTGGAACATCAGAGGCAAGACACTTAGTGTTCAACGAGCAAAATTCCAATTAAAAGGAGAATATGACCCTACAAAGAAACCAAAACGAAAAAAGAAAGACAAAGATAAACAAAAAAAGATTCATCAAAAGTAAGTATATTACAAATATATTATAAATATTTTATTTGATATAAATTTATAATTTTCTAATCACACATTTCTTACCTTATTACAGACTCTTTGACTGGAGACCTGATAAAATAATAGGAGAACCTCTCAAACATGAGCGAGTTGTTATTATTAAAAATCTCTTTCAGCCAGAAGATTTTGATAAAGATGTCAAGTTAATATTAGAGTATCAACAAGATATTAGATCAGAATGTGTAAAATGTGGAGAAGTCAAAAAAGTTACCATTTACGATGTAAGTAAAACAAAAAAAAATATTTTTCATTGCAGTCAGTAATTAATTATTAACACTAAACTAATTGTAATAATAACATTAAAATTTTTTTATAAAATTGTCGTATATTAAGTGTATTAAAAACGTATTGATTTTAGCGACATCCTGAAGGCGTAGCTCAAGTGTCGTTCAAAGAACCTGAAGAAGCCCAAGCATGTGTAGAGTTGTTAAACGGCAGATGGTTTGGTCAGAGGAGAATTGTTGCTGAAATATGGGATGGCAAGACCAAATATAAGTAAGTTTAAACTTTTCTTCATTGTCCCTGCAATTTCTAATGATGTCTAATTCACATTACTTTACATTTTCTGCCTATAATTATCAATTTTAACATAAATATTTTACTTTCAGAATTAAAGAAACAGAGGAACAAGTCGAAGCAAGAATAGACAAATGGAATAAATTTTTGGAGCAGGAAGATGAAACTGATGATAAAAAAGATACAGCTGCTCAAAATAAGCAGGGAGATGAAACTGATGACAAGAAAGACACAGCTGCTCAAGATATCACCAAAACTGATGGACAAAATGAAATTAAGAAAGATACAGACCCTGGTGCACATTCCGAAGCGTCATCTAGTACAAATGCTTAGTTTATTTCAATACTTTTGAAGTTTATGATGATGCCTCACAAGCTATAAATAGTTAATGAACTTTTTGTTTTGTATAATATTAAAAATTTTAGACTTGTAATCAATGTGCTCAGGCACTTTTTAAGTAAATAAATGACAGGTATTCATTTGTTATTAAATCAATGCTATTCTATTAAATTGTAAATAATTTGAACATTTAGTTTACCACAATTTTTTGTTAAAGATTTTAATTTCATAAACAGTCTATTTAAAATTATTATTTGTTTTAATTTAAAATTATACTAAAGTAATAATTCACATATACCTATTTTTTTTAATGAGTGGTATTAATTTATAGATATTTGTAAATGCTACATTTTTCTGAGATGAGAAAACGAAGACATTCATAAATATTGGGCACCCCTGAGACGGTGAAGTTGTAGTAAGGATATGAAGGTGATTTTCTTCTTCTCCTGGATTCAAAATCATTTTTAAAGGTGAGTTTCATTCTACTTAATATCGTACAGCAAATTTTCAGTAAAGTTTTAAATAATCTTTAATAATCTCTAATTTTAATATTTTTGTCAATACGTTAAATAAGTTTTATAATAATTATAAACAAATATATGGTATTATTGTATACTAAAACACAATGCTTTAGTTTAATAACTTTTTTAGATGACAGCAATTAATATTGATAAAAACATTTATTTACGTTTATTTATATTATCGATCGATACAATAGACACAGACTTATTTACATGCAATAGCACAAGAAATAGATTAATGACATGATATCTATGAGCAAATAATGTTAGTGTTCAAGTTTTTGAATATCTAAGTAGTATAAGAAGTAGGGATATTATGAAATAATTAATTGCATTTTTTAACAATATAATCATTAGCCATGTATTTTACTTGACATAGAAGATTTTTCATAAAGCGTGTATTTACTATTGATAAAAAAGAAAAAATAATATAAATAAATATGACATAATTAATGATGTCAAATGCTTTTTCAATAATTTATGGTGTACGTATGAAAGGCCGGTTTCGCAAATGCAATAGCAATTTAATAAGCAATACGATTAATTGCTATATTATTATTATTATTATTATTACACTAATATTATTTTTTTTTTACAAAAATATAAATTATCCGTCATACATAATTAAAAATACATACAATTGGTGTAAATTTTTTTACTTTAAATAAGAAAAAAAATTTATTTGTGATATAAGCAGAAACATTTCTTTTATTCATAAATAAATAATCTTAAAAATAATGCTTGCACAATATTTTATAATTAATTAATAAAAACTCGATTACCCAATAAAATCAGGTAATTTTAAGTTTTTTTTCATTCTTGACAATTATGGCATACAATTCTTTTAATAATATAATGACCGCACTTAATATTTTTACACGCATATATTTTTAATTTAATAAAAATTATTATCATTCTCATTGACCAATCTTTACATGGATTATTATATAACATCAAAAGTTTGGCATGTAAAAATAATTTTACGAGCTTTTAATTAATCGCTTATTATAACCAATTGAAAGTACTAAAATCGCGCAGCTGACATTACATTATGACCAATCCACATAATATATAATTCTGCACGCATACTTACATATAGATATATTCCTATAGATATAAATTTGGGTATTGCAGACAATTCGATAACTAAGCGAATAGTTGCTTACCTCATTTTAAAATACTGAAAATAATAATAAACATCAATCTTGTAAAATAGGTATAGAATAGTAGTATAGTAGTAGTAGTATATAATAAAATAATCGCAGTTAGAGCGCTTAATTCCTTATCCATCGACTAGCAAACGGTATACTTTTTTTTTACATTGTAATGTAAACCTTTTTTTTTATATTTTTTTTTACAATAGCAAAATTAAATAAAGATATAAAAGTACATTGTCCAATAGAAAAATTTTGTTTTTTAATCAAAGCCGCAATGAATTTATATTTTCTTATTTAATTTAAATAGTCAATTATATTTATCGAAAAAACAAAGCAGCTATACAATGCAACACTCAATTTAATCAACTCTCTCATACTATATCTCCTCAAAATTTCATCATAATCATTTCTGGCATAAATCGCATATTACCAGAAGCGAAGAGAGAAGAAAAACACCCAAAATTACTTACAAACATACAAATACAACACAAACACACACACACACACACACACAAAAAATTACAGGCCTCTCTTTCTCTCTCTCTCTCTCAATTACACGCGAATATCTCATAATATCTCATACTCACACACACACACATATACGTATGGTGTATCGAATAACGCCAATTTCACGGGCGGCCACACACGTAGCGTAGCGTATTTTCTCTTTCTCCTCTTCCTACTTCTTTCTTTTTCACCTCGGGCTAAAATACACGTGTATAAAAAAGAGAGAGAGAGACTGCGTTCTCCAACGCAAGTAAGAAATACACACACATAGAGATGCGCGCAGATATATATCGGCTCAGACCTTGAGTAGCACCTCCTCCCTCACGTAATCCTTACCGATGAGGGGTGGATAAAGATGGCCCGGTTCGTCGAGGCTTTGAAGTCGTTCGTCGGTCAGCGAGTGGCCATCGGCTGGAAAAGCGTCGTATTGTCCGGGACTTACCGATACTTGAGCTACTTCTTGCTCCTGCTTCTCCTGCTGCTGTTGTTCTTCTTTCTTTTGTTCTTTTTGTTTTTGCAATTGTTGGTCTTTGCTTGGATTATGAATGGCGTGTTTGTGGCCGCTGTGACGACCACCCGATTCCGTACGTCTCAATTGATTTCGACGCGAGCTGTGGATAAATAAAAAAAATTGTATTATTGATGTTATTGGAAATGATATTTTAAAGAGTAGATTGATATTATATTGTGATGGGAAAAATGTTGGTGTGTGTGTGTGTGTGTGTGTGTGTGTGTGTATAGTTGTCAGTGATGGACCGATGACGGGCAATTAGTTTGTTGACGATAGCTTAGTTTATATAGTATGTGTAGCTAAATGGGTCAACGAAAATGTTTTGCTTAAGCTTGGATAGTGTCCGACTTAAATGGCTGGTTAGCTTCCGGCCTCTATGTATTTACAAAGCTTGAATGAGATTTTAGTTAAATTAAAATTTTGTTATATTTATTATCTTGTATATAAGGTGATTAAATATTTTTTATAATTTTTTTTTTTTTTAGATTATTAATTTTTCAAAATTATGTGTATCTTTTATTTATTTTAAATTTTATTAAATCAAAAAAAAAAAAAAATTTAA
>JAPYZE010002324.1:64-18059 GCA_030522805.1 Leptomastidea abnormis
ACGCGAAAAGACGTACACCTAGCCGGTCAAAAATGAGTCACTTACGGCGCTAGGTATCAGGTCAAATATGATGACTTACGGCAGGGGTATGCAAAAAATCATTACAACGACTAATGACTCAAAATATGAAATAAGAAAAAAGAATAATAAACAGATAATTAACGGAGCTAAATGGAAGGGGAAAAAAAGTTGTTAAGTAAAAGGGCTGAGAGAAAAACGATAAAGAGGTGCAGATGAGGGAAGAGAGAGAGAAAGAGAGAAAACAAAGTATACACAAGAGAAGAGAGAAAATAAAAGATTAAGAGGGAAAAGCAAGAGATGAAGGGTATATAAAAGGTCAGAAAATGAGAATGGAAGTTAATGAAGTTTGCATTCCCTTTTAACGTTCTTAAGCAACGCTACTCTTTGTAAAGTACCGAGAGAGAGAGAGAGAGAGAGAGAGAGAGAGAGAGAGAGAGAGAGAAAGAGAGAAAATTGAACCCCGCCCTTTTTTAATGACAAACCTCTTTTCTTTTTTTTTGTCTTTTTGCTCTTTTGTTGCTTTATGCCAGTTTGGTACGACAAGCTGATTCTATTAAGAAGCGTTTAAACATTATCGGATTTATTAGTTTCCAAACGTTTAACGTTCCTTGTGATTTTAAAGATATTTCTTTTTTTTTTATTACCTGTCACTATCGTTTGAGATTTTATTTATTATTTTTTTTAATAACTGTTATTGTGGTTTTTATATTGTATGTATTTTATTAATCTATAATTATTTTGAATTTCTTTTTATGTAATATTATATCAGCAAAAAAATTAAATACAATCTTGAAAAAAAAAAAAATTACTCAGTTTTATCATACCCAACTGTTTCTACTTAAACGTGATAAATAAAAAAAAAAATAAAATTCAAATAATACTTTATTAAACATCACAAAAATAATACGTTACAAGCATACACATTAATAAAAACCATAAAAATTCTCAGAATTATAATAACCCAAGTTATATAAGAAATCTAAATTTATCAAGAAAAAATGAAAATAAAAAAAACAGAAAACATCTGAAAAATTAAAATAACAGAAATATACAAAGCTTAATAAGACACTCCAAGCTTCGCATAACCCGCATAGCTACTTCTCACATTTTCCTTTCATTTTCATTCTCACACCCCCAAGCAGCCGACAGAATAAATCAGCCACTCCATTTAATTATCCCACTCGAGAGAAAGAGAGCAATGTCAAGGATGAGAAGGAGAAGGAAAATGAGTATTATCTCAGTACAATATTGGCCTGAAGCTGTACACCTTGCTATTTTCCACGAATCATCTACTTTCTCTTTCTCTCTCTCTTTTCTCATTCGCTTTAATTCTATCTTCTCTGTACGTATATATACATATATATAAAAGGTCGTCTGCTCTGTGATAAAACTGTTGTAAATTAACAGATCATCAAAATACTAGGGGACACACACACACACAATGTGGTGTACCAACTACTGGCTGCGATAGCGAGACCACAGAGTATATACACGTTGTCAATGAAACGTTTGTGCTTTTGATAAAAGGGCTTGGGTTCATGCCACGTGCGCGATGTCGACGACAACGACAACGACGACCTTTTATGACCTTTTCAAATGATGCTCATTTGCATTTTCGTCGACTATTACGTTGAATTTCTCTCTGTATCTTTTTTTTTAATTTTTAGTTTATATGCGGAAATGCTGTTAATTTCGTTTGCGCATATATTATTAACTTTATTGTTTATACTAATGCGAGTAAATTTATTTAATTAAAACGTACACGTACAGGTATGTTTTTGTTTGTCAATTGTAGGTAATAACTAAAATTTTGTTATACTACTGTTACTTAAATTAATGCTATAAATTAATTAAAATATTTAAAATTTGTCGTATTATATATCAATTACAACGTTATTCATTAAACGTCGTTAACATTTTACAACGTACAATTACACTAATAAAAAATATGTGTAATGTCAAAAGTTATAAAAGTATAACGACACTTAAAAACACTTGGATATATACATATCATAAAACATTCGCTTTTTTAAACAAAATGACATTAAAATAATTTAATTAAAGTACATCAAAACATTTGTTCTCTAATATAATAAAACCAAATTGCAAAAGAATATAGCCTTGAAAAAAAAAAACCAAGCAATTAAAATTCCTCCCTCATGAAAATGTAAATTTTCAAGTTATATATACTTTAAAGCTTAAGTAGTAAAAGACGTTTAATGTCAGACTGAGCTTTATTAACGTATCGATTTATTTTTTTTACTTATGTTACAGGTCCTCCAGGTCCACCAGGACCAGCGGGGAAACGTGGAAAAAAAGGAAAAAAAGGTGATCCCGGAGAGCAAGGTGCACCGGTAAGTTTGTCAATATATATATATATGCCAAATCTTTTATTTATACGTAATGGCACTGCTTGTCTGTATGAACACGTGTATACGTATTTATATTAGACTTGTTAGCTTTTTTTAAAATAGAAAGTATATATATTTAGTGTGATGGAGTAAAAAAAGTATGAGATGCAATTTAATAATTTATGTTATTGTTTTGTCGTGTGTCTCATGTTTTTTTTTTCTGCCTAGTTGTAAATTACTTCTTATCGGCGATAATTGTCACGTGTAATTTGCGTATACGTTGTCGCATATAAGATAAATGTTGGTAAAGTGTAATTAGTTTTTTTTTTTAATTATTATTTCTTATCAAATATTTGTAATTGTTATTTTAATTTTTAGGTTTTTTTTGTTGTTGTTAAAATAAAATAATTTTTATAATAAGATTTTGCATGATAATCTTAAGTAGTATTAGTGACATAACTAAATATTTTTGTAACAAAAAAAAAAACTCATTTGATATTTTACTGATGCTATTAAATGCTAATACAGCTTTAGTGATAAGTAGCTTAAAGCTAACGTTAATTTGTAGTTTGTAATATAAATATAACAAAAAAGATTAATATTATCAGTGTAAGTAATAGCAAAATAAACTACGAAGACCCTAAAGTATAGCAGGTACGATTAAATTTTTTAGATAAAATAAATTTTTCTTTTTTTTTTATCTTTTTAAAGGTCCGAACATTTTTTTTCCGGCAGACAAATTAAATCGGGTAATTGCTGGCTTTGCGTTAATGAACCGCGCTTTTAACTACGGGAGGAGTATCATTTAAAATACATGCAAAGCTAAGCTGCCTTGTTGTGTACAAAAGCAATTTGTACTTTAACATGTAACAGAGAGTATACGGTACAAATAAAACGACTTTCACAACTTTTAAATCAAAAGTGTTGCAAATTTAATTTAATTTTTTTTTCTCTTTATTTGTTATTATTATTATTATTTTTATTATTATTATTATAATACGATTTGATCTTCTACGTTTATTAGTATTTCATTTATAATGGATATATAAAATTTTAATTTGTTTTTAAAAAGAAAGAATAATTTGCATAAATTAACAATTTTATTATAACGTCCATATAATAAATTTTAAAAGTAGCAAAATTAAAAAAAAATGATAATAAATAACAACAACAATTGCATGAAATATTGTAGTATCTAACCATATTATTTTAATTTGTAATAACACTTCTTACAGGGTGCGAACGGTACGCCAGGCATGAATGGTTTTCCGGTATATTATTTTTTTGATTTTCTTGTTTTATTTTTATTTTCTTGCTTCTTCTGTTTTCTTTACTTTTTTATTTTTTTCACCTTATACTTTACTTGATATATATTTTTATACACCTCTATTATATAACATGAAAAAAAAAATGCTGGGGATTTGCTTCCAAATATAAGAAAGAACGGTTTGATTAAAAAATATTGGCAGTGCAAGCGAAAGTTGGTGAATATATACAATAATAGAAGGATATATGGGCTTATAATACGCCTGTGAAAATAGTATTTTAATTTTTGATGGAATTTCAGGGACGTAAAGGCGAGACCGGCGATATCGGACTTACGGTAAGAATAATAAATATTAAAGAAAAATTGAATTATTTGGTGTAGGATAAAAATTATGTATCTTAAAATTATTATTTTTATTATAATCATTTACAAATTAAATATTAAAATTAAAATAATATTAAATTATGTATTTTCTATAAAATAAATAATAAAATAATCAAGTAACATATTATTTTATTAAATATTTTAATAATCTCGTTTGAAAAAGTTTAATATCATTATTAAATTTCAATTTTATAAAAGTATTAAATAAATAAAAATAAAATACATAAAATAACCATTTTATAATGAATAAAAAAAATTCTAAAACAAATTTATTAAAAAAAAATTTAATTAATCTCCAAATTTTCAAAATAAACTTTAAACATTTGCTCAATATTTAACAGTTACTTTGTTTTAACTACAAAACTAAACAAAAGAAATAATGAAGTTTGAAATAACTCTAATGAGAAATTCTAAGAAGCAAGTAAGAAATATTTCCTCGTTGGATGCAATCTATTAATTAAAGCCCTTTAAGTGCCTTGCTTCAATACAGATCTGGCCTTAAACTTGATACCTTCTTGTAAACTATTAATTGAGAGATCTACCTTATTTCTTCATTCAATTATCAATTATTTAACTGAAGGAAAATGTTTGATTTTACTATTTTATTATTATTCTTGCATTGAAAAGTGTTAATTGTTTTTCAATATAATAGCAAAATATAAAATTAAAAAAAATATTTAAATATGTTTTTGATTTCTTGGTTGACTTATTTTTTTAATTTACTATTTTATGTGTGAAAAATAAAAATAAATATTTAATAATTATAAATACAAGAATAATTTTACATATTAACAATAATCAGCTTCAAAATGTATATAAATTTCGGTATTAAATACATATCATCAAAATACATGCAATATCTAAAATATTCATAAAGATTAATATTATATTAACATTAAAAAATAATAATTTAATTATTATACATAATTTTAGATTAAAAAATATATTTCTAAAAATATAACCAATTTTTATTAAAAAATTAAAAGAAAATTATTAATAGAAAAAAATATACACAAAAATAATATTAATAAAAAAAGATAAAAATGTCGTATGATGACAAAAATTACATTACTTTGTTACAGGGATCTACCGGACTTCGTGGCTATCCTGGGTTCCCGGTTCGTTAATTTTCACGATTATTCCCTCCTATAATATATGACGATATAATATATATATATATTCTCGCCATTAAACTAATACTTTACAAAACTTATATATACACATATCTTTCTCTCAGTTATAATAATATATAAATACACATTTAATATTCACAGCATAGTAGCAAATATTTATATACTCATTATTTTTCCTGTAAATACTCATTTAAATAACATACCGAGAAAACAAGAATATACATATTATCGAAAATCAATAATTAAATAAATCTAATATAAATTCATTGACATTCCATTTATCCCAATAAATAAATGTAAATTCTATCACATAAATTTTCACAGTATATAGAACACGAATTCGTAATTTTGTTCGACAACAAAATTTATCATCTCTTAATGAATCAAACGTAGTACTTATTTGTTCATTCATTCCTCTTCTTTTATGGATTAATGCAAAAATCAAGTGACACTTGATAATATTTCTCTTTTTTTTTTCTCGGTATACGTTTCACACCTCACACATACTTCTCTTCCTTCTTCTTTTATACATTCACACATATACATACACAAATCCAGAGCTTCTTGGTTTCCGTGATGCATATTTCAGTTGCTCCATACGCCAGCACTTCTACATATATATACATATATACATACATATCCTCCCCATCATACTTTCCACATATAGTCCACGCTCGATCTTCCAGCCCACCGCAAAAGATGTCTAGGTCGTATAACGTCCTCCTAGCTTGGAAAGTGTTTCCCAACGGGTTGCATAGTATATATATATATATATATATACATACATATAGGGTTGTCGTCTCTATCTCGTCATATCAGCTTCTTCTATGTTTATATATGTATGTATGTATATATGTGTATGTGGTTGGCAAAACTTTCTAGACAACGATGTTTCACATCCTCTTCGTTGCGCGCAGCTGCCGTGGCATGAATTTATGAAGAGAGACGGAAAGGATGCACTTTACACCCTGTCGGTTTTACGCTCTCGTATATTTTTTTAGTACTTTATTTTTTCTTTCTTTTTTTTTTTTTTTTTAACTTTGTAGAAGTGATAGGAAATCTATTGGCTTTTTCATCTATGTTGAAAGGGTTAAGTGTCTAATTTTATGATTTATTGTGCTAGTAATTTTGTGTGCAGGTAATACGAAGATACAATGATGTTTTTGTTCTGTTAGGTGTGACTTGTCGATATTAATTTTATGTAAAAGTAGAAAAATAGTGTTGTATTTACCTAAATATGTTGATTGGATTAGTGATACAAAATACACTTGGTGATAATAATAAATCACGTAGAATATATAAAAGTAAAAAAAAAAAATTACTGAATTGATTTTTAAACAATCTAATAATGAAGGGTAGAAATCAGAGTAATTCGAAGAATTTCAAAATCGGTTGTAGTACAGAAGTATCTACACGCGTAAAAAAAAGATAGGAAGGGGTATAAAGGGGAATAAAGGAAAGAGTTTGCAAGCCGTGAATAAAGCGTATTACTAACGGACGAGCAGGCGTATTTCTCCGAGGGTAAAATCGAAAATTAATATTGACAAAGTGCTAAGAGTGGGAGGGGGATGAGGTGAATGAAAAGAGAGGATGAGAGAAAAAAAAGCACGACATACGCAAAATCGCGTCAAAATAAATCAACTTGACCAATCTCGCTTCTATGAACGCCAATCCAGTCTCACTCACACTTTTACTGTGTGACTAAAAAAAATAATAAAAACAGTGAATACATGTTATATGGTATTATATCGGAGCTTATACACGCATCGTGCACGTGTATATATGAGCAAAAACACGTATAATCAGCCGTTATATGGTTAAAAGAAAAATTGACAAAATTTTGTACTACATTTGATATTAAAGCTTTTTTTAAATCTTTAAAACCTATATGTAAAAGAAAAATTGCGTGTCACTTTAATAAATGATGTGACACTTTTTTTAGTCCAATCTTAGTTTTTCCATTTAAATTTGATGTTCAAAATTCGCTAAAATTAACATTTTATACTTTTTAACCTATAATTTTTTTTTAATGAAGATAAAAAAAATAATTGAAAGTCCAAATTGAAGTGCTAGAAATAATCCTTAATTGCAGTTTTTAAGTGATTAAAAACATTGTTTAGAACGAAAGTTAGAGGGGAACAAAGTATAAAAACACACCAATTATTCACCTTTTTTTTAATTTGTTTATCTCTAACTTTCGTTTAAAAATATTTTGTGCAAAATGTTGATGACTAGTATGAAGTTTAAATTTTCAAATTTAATCGAAAATCATACAGATTAAAATTAAGAGCTGAAATAGTTCTATTGTCAGAACATGAGTTTCGTAATCCACAGATTGTGGGTTCGATTCACGGCGTTCGTCGATTGAACTATTGAGTGAGCACTCATATGCCAATATACATTTGTATGAATGTAAAAAAGACATAAAATATACCAGTCGTTTATGAACAATGTATTAGCAGCAAGGTCTCCGATCTATTTTTTCAATTTTGTATTTTCAAATTTTATTTTACAAAAAATAAAGTTCTTCAATCTTTTTAAATGAATTAACTGTAGAAGAAATCGGAACAGGTTATCACATTTTTTTAAATATTTTATATCATTCCGACGTTGTTGTTTAAGTTAACTTTTTCAAACAAAGTTTTAAACCCTTTAAACAATTTTCATAAGTATGAAAAGACACCAGTTATTCATGATTTTTATACTTTGTTTCCCTTTAAGTTTGGTTCTAAACAATATTCTTAATCCCTTAAAAAGTCATTATTAAACATTATTTCTAGCACTTTAATTTGCACTTTAAATCATTTTTCTATTTTTATGGCTGATTTTACGTGTTTCTGCTCATATATAGAATACATAAACCTGTTATTTATACGAAAACCGAACGTCGAACGTTCGGGCGAGAAGTTTTAATCACCGGAATTAATCGACGTTAAAACCTAGGGTGTGTAGGATTAAAAAAAAAATATATAAAAAATAGTAAACGGAAGAGGATAGATAGAACGTTGTTGGGGTTATTTTTGGTTGGTGTATGTGTACGATAAAACGCTAATCGCAGACTCGAGTGTAGCTATAGTCGATATTGTTGAATTGTTTTATAATATGTGTAATTCATAGTAATTTTATGAATTTTAAGAATTTGTTTACCTATTTCTATCTATAATTAAAAAATTGATTTGGTTGACTTTTTGATTTTTTTTTCTTAACGTACTTACCTGAAATTATAATGAACTAATTTACAATCGAAATAACATAAACAGGTAGAATATTTCATGCTCATTATTACGCATCTCGACTTTTCCAAATATTCTCATTATTTTCAAACATCATACATTATACCTGTAAAGGTATTGCGATAACAAACTCCATTCAAGCTCTCAAACATTATAATACTAAAATTTAAATTGAGCAGATCAAATTATGATGTTAATACCCAGCTTATATGCGTAATTTTGAAAATATTTTTCCCAGCCCTATAACCCACATTCATTCCAAAACACATTTAAATACCTAAAAACTTATCTTTAATACCCTAAAAAAAAAAAAAAAAAAAAAAAAAAATTATCAAAGCCAAATCTCAAACTACTTTAAAACTAAAAAATTGTCATTTTGAATCTCCTTCACAAAAACCTTTCCAAACTCAACCACTAGTACATACATACAGTAAACTCCCATAACTCGTACACACCTTCATCACAAAAGCAACTAGCACAGACACACAAATTTCAAAATCCTGATTAATACTCTCTAAAACCAAGCCTCCCTTGCTCCAAAACTCCGAACGTCGTATTAGCAGAGGATTATCTCATACACGCCGAGTCGAGCTACCCGTACACACTGCACATACCCTTTCCTACCTATATAATCGTAAATTTGGATGGAGGTACCAGGTATCCGCTCCAACAGCTCTGACGATCAGTTTTCTCTCTTACTCTTGCTATACGTATATATGTTCCTGTTACTATGTTCACTACACTTCATATCCTTTTTTGTTTTTTTTTACTTAATCCTCGAGTATTAGGTTATCGGCGTAACGAGTGTCTTTATTTTTAACTCACTATACGTACGAATTTTTTACTGAACGACTCGAGACTGATAAGAACTGGTTCATTTTTAGTTTCTGTCTTTAATTTTTTTTAGTGAGTTTGATAGCGGAACTATGTTGAACTGAAAGGGTTGGTTAATGCTGATGGGTAGTTTTGGTTGTATAAAAGGACTACGCAAATTTTATGTGTTTTGAAAAAAATTTTTTGCATTTTTAGTGGAAGGTATAGACACTTGATGGTATAAAATTTTGACAAGAGATTTTTCACTCGTGAAACATATTTAAATTCTTAGCAATTTCAGCAATTAAAAATCATTAAATATTTCAATCGATATTATTTAAAAACTACTTTTATAACTCAAGTCTATTTCCACCACTTCCAAAACAATTTCAACGTCACAACGTACGCAAACAATACAATCACAGCCTTGATCCACAAAATTATCCATATCGTCAAATTGCACCACTTGCACATAAACATATATAAGATATATGTCCACAAGCAAAAAAACTCGATTAATAACACAAATATTTCTAACATTAACTTCATTCTGTTGCAGCGTCAACATACACATGGTGATGGGAATAATCGAGCGCAGCTTCACCATCTATCAAAATTTATATTTATTAATTTTTTTTTATTTTATTTAATTTTATTCAATCAAAAATATTCTCTTATCAAAAAATCGTTTACGACTTTACGATCGTCTTGCATTGCCAAACTCTCCCACTTCACTAACTTTTTTTTTTTCATAACGAGTATATTTTGACTCTCGTGCTTATAAATATATATGTATCGTAATAACAGTCGAATGATTCATACAATATATATACTCCATATAATAGCTGTGCTAATTATTATGTGTGCTCGTACTATCTCGACTTTCGACTTTGTATAGAGTACTGATTTAATGTTTGTTATATATATATACCTTTATACAAGGGTATTATATTAATTTAAGCCGAATTAGTCGAGGCGTGCAAGCATATATAATAATAAACTTGATTATTATTATCACGCTAATGTAGTCAAAGTAGTTTTATTAACAATTTAGTTGATGTGTGTTAACAATTAGTAGTGCAAATTTATCGTATTTGGAAGCATTTATATTATTATATATAGATAGAAATTTATACAAACATTTTATTGGTGTGTTTCATTTTTCTTGGGATTTCTTTCTTATTCTTCTTTTTTTATGTTTAGTTTTTACTTTTTTTCATTTTGTTTTATTTTGATTATAATTTCTTTTTATTTAAAACAAGTTAAATATTTAAAATTTCTTCATATTATTCTCAAAGCTGTTCTATTACTTTAATAAAATATTTATCGTTTGAATATGTACTAAAATTTTTTTTGTCTTTCAGGGACCCATCGGAATGGATGGACCTAAAGGAGATGCAGTAAGTATCTAATATTTAAAAGCTTTTACATACATGTCCTCAAACATTCACATTTATTTTACTAATTCAAAAAAAAAAAAAAAATTTATCTCAGAAACTTTTTTAAAATTTTTTTAACGAAACATTCACAATAAAATCTAAACTTAAAAAGTTTAATTAAACAATATTTTTCAAAGAAAAATATGTACATTAAATTTAATTTCACATAATTGGTTAATTCAAGAACAAATTTTAATTAATATAAAAAAAAAACAAAAAAAAAATAAGTAAAAGAAGAAGAAAGCTCGGCGACGATAAAGAAACGTGAATTATTTAAGTGCAGTACCAACTGAAAAGTGTACTCTCTTATGCCAAAGTAATAGCTTTTCCTCAAGACGAGCACAAGTAATTTCACAAAATGAAAATGCTCTCTTCCCTTTCTTCTTTTTTTTCCGCCTGTTGCTCAACGTGCCAACACTGACATTTTCTAAAGTACATCTATACATGACGGTTCCTCTTTTTTTTTTTTTTTTTAAACGTAGACTATGTAAAAGCTTCTAGTCTTGCAAAATACACGTACATTCATGTACGAAATATACGAAAGAGTAAATTGAAGAAAAAAAAACTATGAAATTTTCAGTGCCAAGCATACCTTTACACAGTGTCAAATACGCTACTGCTTTCGACGTTTCGTTCAACGTTTTTAAGAAAAAAATATATAAAAATTTCGCGTAAACGAAAAAGATATCATGCGTTGACTAAAAACAAATATTGGCAGGAATGCACGCAAGGATGGTTGAAAAAGTTTTTCTGATAATATATAGTACGTGTCGTAGATTTTTCTTTACGACCATATTTTTTTTCTTTGACTTTTACTCAAGCTCAAAAGTTAACGTTCTTATATTGACAGACTGATATTTTATTTTACAAGGAAAGAAAATTATTACTAGACATTACATATCATCTAATAATATAATTTTTTTTTTTTTAAGAATTTGACAATAAGCAATTAATCATAAAATTATCACAATAAAAAAAAAATAAATATCGTAACATTCGCACTTTATAATACCACACACACACATAACAAAACTACCATACCAAATAAACAATAAAAAAAAAAAAATCAATCTCAAACACAATAAACAATAAGCCTTACAATAAGACACCCTCAACTCGCAAAAAAAAAAAAAAGAAGTAAACGATCAAAATACATACATATAACTAATACTTTTGTCTTCTCTTTTCTTTTTCGTATAGGGTCGAGCAGGAGATAAAGGACAAAAGGGAGAATCCGGAAGCCCAGGATTCGACGTTTTCTCAGCAGTAAAGGTATCTATTACACAATGCTATATACATATACATATACATACAATTCCATAAATCAAAAGCCATCGCGTGTGTCTTTCTCTCTCTCTCTCTTACTTTGTAATACCATCTTTTCTCATTCTTTTTTTTCGAGCACCCATTGTGCCATATTGTCTCATTGTCAGCGATCTTTTTCGCTGTTTAATGTGCCTCTTATATATGTGGCATCGGGGATTACGTTTCTTTATATGTGTGTATTTATATACCTCTGTGCTCTTATACTTTATATAGTACGTATGTATGTATAAAGGATGTGAGGATGTGCGTATGTGGTTAGCAAAATTTCTTTCGCGAAAGAAGAGGATTTTAGGGTAGATGAAAAATAGGGAAAATAATAGCTCGTTGATTTTGTGCTGTATTGTTATGATTTTTAGAAAATTGATTTATTGTTAATTATGAGATTTATTATCCTTTTTTTTTTTTTAAGGAACTTTAAATTGTGTAATTAAGTAGTTGAAATCGCGCGTTGAAAATTTTAAGAACATAAATATTAAAGTATATAATCATTTATCACGAGTAGGTATAAATAAGAATAAAAGAATTTTTTGTTTTAATAAAGAAAAGCAGTATAGCTCGTTAATTATCACTTTAATTACCCATAGCAAATCATTGTGATTTAAAGTAACATCATAAAAATTACGTATTCTCTTTAAATAATCTCAATCTTTTCAGCAAAACTTTTTTTTTCTTTTTTAACCTTAATAATCCAAAAAAAGAAAAAATTTATCGTTTATTTCATAAAAACTAAGTAATATGCAAAACTAAAAAAAAACGTGCTTCTATCCAACAAAAAAAAAAAAAAAAGAAAGAAAGTAAGTAGATAATACTTGCAAACAAGAAAGATCTTATAAACTCTTTCTCTAGTGTATTTTCTCATAGCTGATCTCAAACCTAGCACACGACGTCACACCTATATACATACATACATAGCAAAATCGAGCACGGAGGGGTAGGAGGCACACAATCTTTTTTTTTCTTCTTCATCTACTTTAAAACCCCTCTCCAATTTTTTTTTTTTACCGATATACACGCTATGAATAAAATTTCCATTGCATTAATTTTCGAAAGGGAAAGGCCAAGTTTGTGTTTTGCGGCAATTGTCGCATCAGCTTATATAGCCTATACCTTCTCTCTCTCCCTCTTAGTAAATTTGAATAATTCGGAAGATGACTATCGAGAGATGAGAAGGAGGAAAGAAGGGGGGTAAAGGTTCTTGAATATTTATGGGAAAACAAAGACGTCGCGGATCAGTGGCGTAATCAGTGCCCAAGCAAATGCTCTGTGTTATCCTCGTCGTTAACGATGCTTGATGTGCTAACTTTGCCTCTTCTCTTTATTCCCTTTTCTCATTCACTCTGATGCAACTAATGGAAATTTTCATTCGATTTGTATACGTGATCTGTATTAATAGCTTAAAGACTTAGTATTCATGATATATATCGGATTTATCTGTTCATTCATTTGAATTAAGTGATAAATTTTTTAATACGAGATGCTTGTGGTTTTAGTGTATTTGTATTTGATGGGATGTTGAAATGTTTTTTTATTATACGAAGTGTTTATAGTTGATTTTATAAATTAATTAAATTAATAAATTTTAAAAGTGTTTTTTTTAAAAATTTAATAAATTAAAAAACATTATTTTATGTACATATCAAATGAATGACAGATAAATCTTATTTTTAAACTAATATTTTATAAATATACTCATAAGTTAAGAAAAAATAGTAATTTTACGATAAGGTTTGATCGTCCGCGCGATTGGTAAGAGCGCAAAAACTTATAATATAATATCTATAGTTATATATATAAAAAAAAAAAATAATGAACAAAAAAAATGAACGAAAAAATTTTTTCGCCTACGGGTCAATGCACAGGGATTAGGGTTAAAGAGGTCGGTGACGACGCTGCGCGGTGGAACGCTCGGATATGCGGAAATCGTTGCGCTTAAGGTAACCGAGATATATATATAGCCTTACCTATAAGGCTAAAAAAACCGCTCGATATATTATTTTTTTTTCTTCTAAATCTGATTTGGTCTTTTTAATTAATTTTTTGTTGGTTCGATTGTTATTAATTTTCTAAATTTTTATTGTACTTTTTTTTATTATTAATAATTATTACGATTGTCTTTTTTTCTCGTAAATCTGTACACGTAAAATATAGTTGGTTTTGACTCTTAAATTTATATTTTTGTTGTTTTGTTTTTCTGTCGTTTTTTTAATCATATAGCGGTGCTTTCGGTGTAATTTATCGTTATTTACATATTGTTATAACTTTTTTTTCTTATAAATTTATTGATTTGGTGGTTTTTTTGAGTGTGTGCTACGGTGCGACTAAATTTGCTGACGAAAATATGTTTTTTTTTTTTATTTTAATGTAATTTACTTAACAAAATGAGATAAAAATTTATGAATGTAATATTGATGTATTATAGCTGTACTAATTTTAAATTTAATAAAAAAAATGTATGTTCGTCAGCATTTTAATTTAGGAAAATATGTTTGTTCGATGGCATGCTTTGTTAAATAGTAGAAATACTTACTTGGTTTGTATTTTGCATGAATTTTGAATAATATTTCATAGATAATATATTATGAGATTATAGGGGTATTGTTTAGAGAATTCGTAAATCACTGGTTTAAACAACCTTATAATAAATGTTTAGAAAAAAACTTATAAACTTTTTACTTATTAATATGAACAATAGGTCATGTTATTCAAACATTTATTTATAAGGTTGTTTATCAAGAATTAAAAAAAAAAAATTTCTCAAAATTATTAGTTCCTAATTGTTAAAATAATGCCAAAGATACAAAAAAAAAAAGAAATAATAAAAGTCGCTTCGTAGCTATGCTCCATATGTTTTGGAAATTAGATGGTAGTGGTTTTTAAAAAAATTACAATTTATTTTTACTTTCAGTCTTAGGTTTATCTATGGGCATGTTGGAGTTAAAAAACAAAATAAATGAACAATGCGAATATATTATTTTATATTTAAGCGTTGCTATAGATCGGCGCTGATCCTCCACTCCCCATAACCCAACCCCCCTAAAAAAATTACGTCATCTCTTTATGTTTTTTCATTTTTTAGTTTTTTTTTTATTTTCATTTCCAAACTATAATTTTATTTTAGTTTTTTTTTATTAATTTGTCAAGTAGCGAATTTAGTTTTTACCTGTAGTTGGCCTACTTTCTAGGAACTTCAGGAGCAGGGAGTTAATATCACCGACCAGCAGATTATTACGCTCAAAGTAAGTTTGCTTGTGTACAAAAGGACTCATATATAAATTCGTTTATCATTCAGAGACTCACTTGCTACCTTATATTTGCAAAAATTCTTATTTTTTTTTCTTACAAGGCAATGATCCTGAAAACAAAATTGCAATATTTTTAAAATTACAAAAATAATAAATTATTATCACAAAATTGCATCAAATGAAGCTAGTAAAATCTATTCAGCGTGTCACATCTCGAAATTATATCTATAAAGCTACAATACAAAATTTGCAACTTATCATCTGTATAAAATCCATCTGGCCATTATCTCAGCTTTTGAAGTTTATTATTTAAAAATTTATTTTTGTTTTATTTATTTTTCTTTTTATTTATTTTAAATCCTCAATTTTTTTTTTTTGTTTTGTCAAATTCCTCAACCACACTCCACATGCTGCATGATAAAAATTGTAGATTTCGAATGTTATTTTAGGTAAAATAAAAATTATAAAAATAAGTTGTTTTAGCCAGCATGTTACGTATTATTTCACTACTGGAGTGATAATATTTCAAAATTTTATATCGCATGGATTTTTTTTATATGTAGAGAAACTGGTGTACAATTTTATACACACAAAATATCAAATGAAATCTCGTTAAATTACAACTAATGTGACGGAAGTACTGTTTTAATGTTATATTATATTTCAAATGTCATCGTAAAGATACCACTTGTAAAATATTAATTTCGGTTATTTCTTTGAAGTACGTTGTCCAATATCGTGTTACGTGAACAAATTATTTTATAAAAAATATATTTTTCTTGAAAAAAACTTGCTTCAAATACAAAATCAGCAATAAATATCATACCCATTAAAAATCCACAAAAAGTAGATATATTCGGAATACAAAAATTACGTAACACACTTCCTTTTTTCATGCTTGTTAAAAACGTATTTATTCCGCGTGAACAAATTCGTTTAACGGTTCAGTGAAGTCAAGCGCCGCGTCATAATCTACGATAAAGCTCAACGGAATTTATTTTGCATGCATGAAAATAGTGTATACGAGAGCTTTATTAAGGGGTATATTCGATAAAAGTCAGCAGCAGCAGATCACAAAGTGATAAAATTTTGCACTTTTTCTTTTATTAAAATTTAATTTTTGATGTTTTTTGTTTGATTATACATTTTTTGTAATGAGCATGTTTTTTTTTCATTTATGTGCATGTGTTATATATGTGTGTTAATTAATAATTATTTTTATAAGATTATTTAATTTTTATCTTTTTCTGCCCGAAAATAAAATTTAATAAAATTTAAAAACACTTTTTATATACGTTTAATATGTGGATATTAACTTGTTGCTATTATTTACTTTCACATATGAAACTTTTGTTTTGAAGAAAATATTTATTTAAGGGTAAAGAACGATAATAATTTATATGATAAAAGTTATTAACTTGCTTGTCTTTTTTTTCCACTTTCAAGTTAATAACTTCACCCCCCTCCCCTTTTTTCCATTATCTCCTAAATATTAAATTTTCTTATAAATTTAAACCCTACGAAAAGCAATCTTTCCTTTAAGATTTTTTAATGAGTTTTCTGTAGAATTTATATTACATTTTCAATGTTTTTTTTTTTTTTTTTTTTTTTTTTTTTTTTTTTTTTTTTTTTAACCACTCATTATTCTTATTTATTCATTGCATTTATACAAAATTATAAAACCTATTATAAAAAATAAAAATGAATAAATTTTAGAAAACTCATTTCCAACACATCCTCAGTTTTCCTCTCCTATAAACATACACAATATTACAAACACGACTAAAGCAGATGAACTCATGTGACTGCAGGGCGAACAGGGCGAGCCAGGTCCTCCAGGACCACCTGGTCCAGCGGGAGTCGAAGGCTCTCCAGGACACGACGGTAGGCAAGGCCCGCCTGGTGATGTGGGACCAGCTGGTGAAAAAGGTGAAACTGGACCTGCGGGACCAGTAGGACCAATGGGACCTGCTGGTGTTGCTGGTGCTAAGGTGAGTTAACAAATGTTACAATTAATAATAATAATAATCATATGTATAACGAAGCTTTGTGTTTGTGTTGATAAATTTACATATATGAATTTAAAATGTTTTTACTGAATTGGTAAATGTTAAATATGTCAATATTATTGCGAAATGTTGACGTTTGTGAATGTTTGGAAAATTTATTATTCAGGAATATATAATTTGAAAATTATTATACTTATGACAGCAATCATCATATTATTGTAAGCTATATAGAAATTATCCTTTAGGGTGAACAAGGAAAATATGGTGCACCCGGATTACCAGGACTTTCAGGAATACCTGTGAGATTGTTATTTTTAGCGATGAAAATAATTCTGTGCTTTGTTATTTTTGTCAATAACATATGCTTTTGTTTTTTTAAATTTATCATTAATTTTATTATTAATAATTTTATAGCCGATAATTAGTCTAATCAATAAATTTCACAATTTAAAGAGGATGAGTTTATATGCAAAATAAATAATTTAATAAGATCCATACTTATTTTTTGAAAATAAAATATTCTCTTTAAAATTAAAATAATATTTGAAACTAATTAAAGTCGATCTATAAAATTTTTATTTTCTTACATTAATAATCAAGAAAATACGAAAAAATCAAAAGTATGAAATTGGCAAAAATGATACGTAGACTTTGATATTAAAATGCTTACTTTTACCCTTAGCCCATTAAGTCCCAAAAGGACATTTTTCGACCGCAGTTTTCAATGGTTGTAATTTCTAATAAAAAGGGTCGTAAAAAATTTCAAAAGTAGTGTTT
>JAPYZE010002325.1:0-19259 GCA_030522805.1 Leptomastidea abnormis
TATATATATATATATATATATATATATATATATGTGTGTGTGTGTATACACGCTCTCCCTGCAAGCCCTGCAACATCGTCCAGTCTCTGTTTAACTCCCGCGCGTCTATGTAACACACCAATGTCTATTTAATGAAACTCAGCAGCAGCAGCTAATGTGTGCCACCCTTGTTGGTTTTAGGTGCGCTGTCGCAGTCGCAGTTCCCCGTATTCACGATCTACGCACAGAAGAACTGCCTGTCGGTGAAGCCTTGCGATCGGGCCTGGTGCATCGACAGAGTCCAGGGCCACCGGCTCCAGGGCCACACGCGCCGCACCACCAACGCCTCTTCGCGCCAGCACTGCCTCGAGCTCTGCCTCGGCGAGAGGGACTTCCTCTGTCGGTGAGTACAATTATAATCATCATTATAATAACTATAATAACAATAACAATAATAAGAAGAACAACAATAAGCATGCGTGTCAGGGGCTTGACTCATATGAAATTTAGCCCCCGCGTGCACACGCCTAGTTTAGCCGCTAACTTTGCCCCGGCGAGCCATTGTCTCGACTTGATACATCGGCCAAGTTGGTCATGCCTCGAGCAATAATAGCTGGCGAACCAACAACCGAGCAGCAGCAGCGCATCCAAGCCTGACTCGCGCTGCTTGCTCACTTTGCTCATCTCTCTCTCTCTCTTTTCTCTCACTTTCTGCTCATATACTTTGATTAAGCACGCAAAAAACTATCTGTTATTAGACGGAATTGCTAAAACTTTGCGCGAGTAGCTTACACCACTTCCGCTTTCGCTTTTCGGCTATTTAATTCATTCATTTTCTCTACTTATCAGATATACGTGAAATGAGAGAGGGAGAGTGGGAGGGAGGAAGAAAGAAAAAAAAAAGGATAATTTACGAGACGAAGCTAGGCTTTACGATTTCAGACGGTTAATTTGACGCGTTTAAGCTACTTGCTCCCCTCCACTTTTCGAGTTCTCGAAGAAAAGTAAAAGAAACACTTATACAGAGCTAGGAGAGTCGAGCAGAAAGTTGCGCATTACTCAAGGAATTAAGATTCCAGCTTTTCACGACTTTTTTGCTGCGCCTCCTACCGAGCCGAGCCGTAATTTTCATCTTTCGACTGATTTACGACAGCGACCAGTGCCCGAGAGCGAGCACAAGGCGAAAGTTATGCCATGGAAAAATTGAAAATGTTCCTCTCTTCTTTCTCACTGAATACTGTTTGCTCGGATAGGGGCCCCACGTTGCGTTGTTTATTAAAACTCCGGGCCTTCCCCTAGCTCTCTCTCTCTCTCTCTCTCTTTCTCTCTATCTTGCATCCTTAGATTCAGCAGTCGAGCTTGAAGCTTCTCCTGCACGGCCCTTTAATAATTCCACTGGCAGAGAAGGAAAGAATTCGCACCTGTCTTATGTACTTAGAGTCATTACGCGCTGTTAAATATTTATATAAAGGGAGGAGAAAGAGGAGGAGGAGGAGGAGAGAGAACGGGTCTAGCAAGGGGTGAGGAATACTGGGCCCCCGAGATGCGCGGTTGGAATTATATGTGTTATGAAATATTGAAAACTCCATTGAGTGCGCAGCATAATAGAGAAGGGCAATGCTGCTTCAACATCCCCATGTTCTCTCTGCAATCGTTTTTTCTTTCTTTCTTTTCTTTCTTTCTTGTTTCGTTTAAATTTTTTTTGTCTCTATCTTACTCTTTACCTCTTCTGACATTCCGATGAGCTAGCAGGAGAAGCGAAAATACGAAGTCTTTCGTGTTCACTCTCTCTCCCCCGTTGCATCTTTACTTTTTCTTTCTCCTTTCTTTTTAATTTCTTTTCTTTACTTTTTTGCTTTTTTACTACTCCTAGCGATAGACACCCTGTTTGGTCTTATTCTTCGAACTGCGTAACCATGTGTAACCAGATGCAATTATGTGTATCAAGGCGCGTCTTTGCAGTCTCACATTTAAATAATGCAGTTCCGAGTCATATGTTGTTTATGAATTTACACTGGCAAGGTTATCGCACTCCGAGTAGTAATGGTGGCTGTTCAGCTATCTCAGCCTACCTGCTGGCTACCACCGCATCACTACATTGTTTGCTCTTGGTTATACTAACACCACTTAAATAACTTTTTAAATCCCCCAGAATTTTTTCATTTCTTTTTTTTTATTACTTTTTATTGCACAGTTATACGAGCTAGAACATTTTTGAAAAAGTTTTAGAATTTCATGTCATTTTATGAAAATTCTGGTTTTTACATCACGGTATAACATAAAATGCGTACCTGTGCTGTTACCAAGGACAATATGCTGTTTTTTTTTTTTTTTTTTTTTTGTTCAATTAACAGAAAAAAATGAAGATGTTGCGAAGACTTTTTGTGACAGCAGCAGAGTAATTTTCTGGGCTCAATTTTTTCTTCCTGAGAGAATGAAAATCCAATTTCTTCAATTTAATCCGCTTTGATGAAAAAAAGTAAAGCGAATAAAAAGTTTAGGTAGAAGAGGAAGAAGTTGACAAAAAAAAAAAAAAAAAAAAAAAAAAAGAAGAGAAAGGGGAAAGAGTGAATAACGCAACAGCCGTCGGGCCTTTGGACCGCACCCAAACGTTTTTGTCGCTAAAGGCTAATCGTCTCATTTCACGGCATTCCTAACGCGTTCCAGACTCTCCTAAGCGTTAGGATCTCGCGCGGCGTCAGCCTCTTTCTACGTAATGATACAGTAAGAGAGTGCCTCGTGATAGCGATCAATACCGTATAAGAGTAAAAAAAGAAGTGGATAGAGAGGAGAAATACGACTCGAGGTGAGAATCGTGCATTCTCTCTTTTTCTCTCTCTCTCTCTCGTTCTCTGTCGTTCTTTTTCAATGTATATTTATAAAATAAATATTACAAAAAGGAAAGAAGAAATAGTTGGACAGGAAGGAAGAGAAAGAGATAGAGTTGGTTGAAGTTAGGAGAAAAGAGGGGAGGGGGGGAAGATGAGACCAGCGCTTCGCAGCTACATGACTGCCCAGGAATTTCACAATTACGTTTAATGAAGAACGAAACTGTTCCCGGTAACTCGCATAAATTATGCAGCGCCTGTTTTTGTCTTGCCATTACAATTATGCGTAGCGATTAAAGCTGTGGATTCAATACGAAGAGATAGCAGATCTACGAGCCCTACTGAATGAATCTCGAGCATAAAGAGTATAATACGCCAGCAAGAATCAATTTTTTTTCTTTTACTTTTTTCTTCTATTTTATTTTTACTCCTATCGCATCAGCTTACACGCACGCCTCATTAAGAATGATGATATTTTTTAAAAATTTTTCAGCGCATATAAATCATTAAATTATAGGTTTTCTCTAATGCCGGGCAAAAGCATTTTATTTCTCGTAATTTCATGAGAATGATAATTACATTGGCATCTCTCGGTGCTATTACATTCGCTTTGACGTAATTTAACAAGATTGGATTAATTCGATGCCTGGCTGGAAATAACAGACTTGTAATAAACGATCTGATGTGTTTCAGCACTTGGCATTAAAAATAAAATTAACAAATATAGTTAGTAGAAATGCAAGTATGTACTTCAAAACGACGAAGTTTGTACGTTTTTTATTTAAATTTAAAAATACCATCAAAGTGTGTGAGAGATAGAGAGACAGAGAGAGAGATGAATAAATAAGATGAAAAATATCAAGTATTGTGCTTCTGCACTACTTCTAGCAGTTTACTAGAGCGTTAGAGTAAGAACTCGGTATACAAGCGAGCCAAAAGACACTCGAGGAGGTCCGGGCGAAAAGTAAAGCAGAAAAGCGGAAAGAACCTGTCGGGTGTAAGGTGGTAGGAGGAAGGGGACGGAAAATGCAAGAAAGCCGGAAAGTAAGCAAGAAAATGTGCATGTGCAGTACAGGGAGAAGGCTCTTCTCTTGCGATGCCTTCCGAGCAGCAGCAGCAGCAGCAGCAGCAGTAGTGCAGCGCGACTCGCAGGTCGAAGCGGAAGAGTCGTCGACTCGTCTTTCTCCCACTCTTGGAATCCTTCCGGAATCCGGTAGCGCGTGTGGAGCTCTCGCGGCTGCAGGTCCCGTCCTCGGCTGGTGCTGCGTCACGCCAGGGGTCCGCTGGATTGCGTCGACTGTATATAGGTAGTACAACAACAGCAGCAGCAGTAGCAGCAGAGTCGGTAATCTTCGTCGGCGCGCGCGACTGCACCGCTCGCAGCTTGGCTTTCCCCTTGTACACCGCGTATGCGCGAGCGCGCCGATTAACAAGCAACTTCACGCGCACAACACATTACGCGCCAGACAGAGAGCGAGCGAGGAAGTCACCGGCGCCTGCTGCGCTTCTCCACTGTTTTCATCTACCTCTCTCTTCTATACCAACCTACACCTACCTAACCCTAGCTAACCCTCCTCTCCCTCCTTCTCCTTCTCTTCTTTTTTTTCTTCTTCTTCTTCTTCGCTACCCGTCAAAGTATTCGCGCAACAATATGAGCCAGCCGAGTGGAGGACGACGGTGCGTGCGAGCGTAAAGCTGGGGGCAACGCGAGAACTCGTAACAGGAGTCGATGTGCGCACGGCTATACGTACAGAGAAACGCCGCGGCAAGAGAGAAAGAAAGAGAGAGAGAGAGCCTGTGTGCGCTGCGCAAGGTTGCATTAACATTCTATGGGAACGGTATTTCTCTTTTTTTTCTTCTTTCTCTTACTCCCTTTGCTGCTGATGCTGCTGCTGCTGTTGCTGTTTCTACCGCCTCCTTCGTTGTGGCCCTGTACTATCTACTAACTCTCTCTTTCTCTCTACCATACTTAGCAGCAGCCCTTGTGATGCTACTACAGTCCACGCGAGCGCGCAAGTAAACACCGACGAGAAAGAAAGAAAAAAGAAGAAAAAAAAAGAAAAAAAGAGTGAAGAGGATGAGAGAGCGAGAATGCAGGCTAGCACCCAACGTTAACCGATCCTCGCTTCTTCTCCACCACTATTACTAGCAAGGGACTCTTTTTTCTTTAGCTCTCGCTCTCTTTCTTTTTCTTTTACTATTCCCTCTTTCCACCTCCCGCAACTCTCCCCCTCCCTCTCTCAGTTACTACCAATGAAGCAACGAAGCTTTCTTCGTAAATTACCTCTGCCAATTAAGACCTTTGCATAAATCGCGCAGCCAGAGAGCATTGGGTTGTTACATCGCTACTACTCTTTTCTCTCTCTCTCTCTCTCTCTCTCTCTCTCTCTTTCTCTCTCTACATCTATCTATCTATCTATCTGACTGTAGTTTTCTTTTTTACTTCTTTCGTGGTCTTAAATATAAGCAGATGTGTACACATAAGCACGCGTGCCAATGAAAAGGCAGGCAAGGCGCGAAGGAGAAGAGTATATATACTGGGCCTCTGGGGTTTCAGGAGATACGTTTGCTCATATTCTCCCTCTTTTGTATGTTCCGTCTTCTTCTTCTTCTTCTTCTCCTCCTTCTTTTTTCTTGTACAGCAGCTCTAAACTCTACTCGAGTGTAGATCGTAGCACACAACTCTCGAAGAAGGCTATACACATACACGCAAGTAGCAGCCGGGGCTTTGAAAAACGTCTTGTTTGCCCCGTCATCGCGGTCAACGCGCGGTTACGTAAGAGAAAACCACCTGACGCGGAGACCACCACTGAGGCTCTCTTCCTATACTCTACGTTAAAACGTAAGCCGACCTCTACTCGTGCCCTATCTGTCGGATCGATTTTATTCCCTCTCTCCATTTTCCAGCATCTCTCATTTCTTTCCTCCTCTTCTTTTTCTTCCTCCTCTTCTTCTTCTTTTAGTTCTTCTTCTTCTTCTTCTTCTTCTTCTTCTTCTTCTTCTTCTTCTTCTTCTCCATTTCTCTCTTCATCTAACTTTAGCTCTCTTCTGATATAGTCAACTATACATAAGCCTACCTATGCTTCTTAAGGGAGAGAAAAAAAGAGGGAGGTAGAAAAGATTGAACCTTTGACATTGCTCACGGCTGAACTTGACCCAAGCATCTTCTCGTGGAGCTTGCGTTACACGCTGCAATAGCAGCAGCGACCCGAATGCAATTTATCGAGGTGGCCCATGAAGCGATACTCTGTCATTCACGCCAACGGCAGTTTTCATCTTCTTTTTCATCTTCATCTTCTTCTTCTTCTTCTACCTCGTTCAAAGTTGAGTCAAGTCGCGATTTGTGTCTCCTACTCTTGCTTTTGATTTAGCGCCAGTTATTATTGTTTGTCATTCATAAGTCCTATGAATCCCCTTTGTATGCCAGAATTGAATTGGCAAAGCCATATTTTCCTCCCTTGAGGCTGGATATTTATCCACTGGTGGATAACTAATTGGCTGTAGATTGGTTGTAGATCTTTAATGTTTCTCTGTAATGTAGATCTCTACTCAAGTATGCGTGTGCTCAAGCACATACCTATAATGTACGCATGTATGCATGCGTACATTAATAATTTCTTAAGCGTGACATTAAAATTGCAAGAATTAAAGTTTCATTACATGAGAATGTGTGTACCTATGGCTCTAGGTGTGCATGTGCGAGGGTATAACAACTTTCTTCGTAATGAAAGGATAAGTGCCTTTGTGGAAAAAGAAAATACGTGTTTTATGTGTGAGGGAGTGAGTGTGTGTGTGTGTGTGTGTAGGAGCGTGTGCCAACTAGAAGAAATCTTTCTTGCACATGACAAATAGAAATACAACTGGATATATCAGTCAGTTATCGCGGAATCTTTCATTACAACACAGATATGTACACGTACATACACACTACTTCAAGCTTTGCCCCTGTACGTGTTTCTACTTGTAATGATTGGGATCGACGAGAGACGGTAACATTGTCGAGGAAGAAGAACGAGCATGAAGAGCGATATAGTAAGGAAGAAGAAGAAGAAGAAAGTATCGGACTAGGGGTAGGCTGGAGGGGGGAAGAAGGTGGAGGCACTAATCGGTCGAGAAAATCATTCCATTATAATTGTGCTTACCGTTGAGTTTACGACTGGCTTTCTAATCAATTATCTTCAATAAATCGCTAATCAGCAGTTATTAAGAAAAGCGCATTATTAAACAAACATGAAAGAAAAAGAAAGGCAGAAGAAATAAAACGAAGAAATAACATTCTTGCGTTCAGAGGGTGCACAATCAAAGAGAAAGAGAGAGAGAGAGTTGGTAGAGTAGAGAGCTAGAGAGTGAGTTAGTAAAGAGCAGGTAGGTGTACAGAGGAAAGGAGGAGAATGATATCGAGGGTGGGCTCTCTCTATGTAGGCACAAGTGCACAAGCTGGATGCAATCAAGATTATACGAGTGGCTTTAAATCGATGTCGAAGCGGGCGAGAGAAGAACACGGGGGCAGCAGAAGAGGTAAAAGAAAAAAAAGGAAGGGGTGAGACAGAGAGAGAGAGAGAAAAGAGAGAGAAGAGAGAGAGCTGGAAGAAAAAAAGAGAGGAAGGTAGCGAGCAGAGGAGAGACTTGCTCCTTGCCGGAACAAGGCGGATCGTATGCGATCGATTCTCGATCGGCGCGATAGGTACACGGAGCTGGTACAAGTTACCTTTACTAATGCTGCCTGCTGCTGTTGCTGCCACTGCCGCCGTCACAGCCACCACCTTCCTTCCCCGTAACGACGCCGCTAGAACGACAAGGGCTAGTCAAAGGAACGACTCTTATTGGCCCCTTTCTTTGTACATCTCTGTGGTGCTGTAGGAAGTCTGCCAGGCTTCCCCACTTTTCACTCTCTCTCTCTCTCTCTCTCTCTTTCTCTTTCTCTCTGACTAGACAACGTAAGCGCGTGTGCAGAGGAATCGTAGAAGCTGCCTGGCCTGGTATCTCCCTGATGCCAGAGCTGCTTATTACATCGGCATTTCGATCGGCCGTGCCGAGGGAAAAGCGTGCATGCACCGCTTATCAGTTGGCCATACAAGAGAGAAAGAGAGAGAGAGAGAGAATTTAGTACACGTTGTTCGACCAAAGTCACGCGTACTTCGAGAGCGCGTACTCGCACCGCCGCTATCAATTACAATAATGTAATATAATCGGGCTGAATCGAGTCTCAAGGGCCCCGTCATAGAGCATCCTTTCCCTCCTCTCCTGCTCTATACCTTCTATCATGCTAGCGTAATGAGGTCCTGGCCTAATGAGAGGCTCACAGCGAGGACACTGGTATACACTCAGCGAGAGAGAGAGAGAGAGAGAGAGAGAGAGAGAGAGAGAGCAGACAAGAGGAGCAGAAGGAAAGGAGAGACCTCTGGGCGTAGATACGCTCCAAGAGCATATCCGTCGTTTGTGTGCAGTCTATGCTGCTACTCGTCAAACGTTGGGACGGAGTGGGAGCTTGTACCTCTCCGGTCTCAATGAGCGTCCGGCGCTACTGATGCTGCTGCTGTTGCCGTGACTCTTGCCATGCTGGCAAACGCCTACCTGTCATTTCCTGTTTCCTCAGCTACTCTTCATCCCCCTACTAGTACTACTACTACTACTACTACTACTACAACACTGTTATTAGTAGGGGAGACCAGTGTTAAAATTTAGGATTTGCTTTCAGCAATTTTTTTTCTTTATTCAATTAATTAAATCAATTTAAAAAAATGTATGATCTTTATACTTAGAATTTCATGCGTGATGCCAGGCAAAAGCAAGATCCCTGGAGAATGCGATAAATGTGATGAAATGAGAAAAATTCTAAAAGATAAATTCCAATCATTGTTTTGTGAAGCATAGAGAAAAAAAGAGAGAAAGTGAGTATTTTTTAAATAACCACTTGAAATTAGCCCAAAAATGCAAGTTTTTTTCAAGCCCTTGAAAACTTCTGGAATTTGAAGAATGAATGAAATTATAAGAGCTGAAAAAATCACGTGTACAGGCTTGAAACTTTCCAGTATCGCTCTGTACCGAAACGGACGGAAAATTTTCACGCTGCAAGCTCTCCCCTTACCTCTATACCTTTGCCAGAGTACTCAACGTCACTCTGCTCTGGCAGTGACATGCGCGCATCTTATACGGACTACATTCGAGCTCGTCCTGCACTTGGCCGCACAACGAATTATGCTAGCTTCTCGTAATGCCGCTCAGAAATTTACAGAACATCGCACGAGCCTTGCACATCCTACTCCCTCACTCACCCTACTTCCTTCCCGCGGGCGGCCACGACGCGGAGAAAGATAAATCTGTTAGATTAAGCTCGACCCTCGCCTCCCCCTTTCTCTCCTTAGAAACATTGAGGGAAGCCGCGACCTGCCGACCGCTGCTTTACATATAATCACACGCCGCCCCGGCCCGGCGCATGCCCACTCACCACCTCTGCATTTTCATTTTCCATCTTCGCTCCACCAAGGGCTTTTCGCGTATATGCATGCGTCAACAGAAAAATTAAAAGCAAGCTTTCACTTCAAAGGTATTCAAATTGACAGCCAGATTCTCCCTTTCTGTTGACGAACATTTTTTTTTCCTATTTTTTTCATTTGTAAGTAACATTTTTATTTATTATGAGTAGAGTGTTGCACATCAAGTTAATTTTTTTAATTTTTAATTTAACTTTCAAATTTAAATTATTTAAAGTCAAAATTTTATGCATTTTTTCTGATTTAATTAATTTATTTCAATATCTTGTATCAATGGTGGTTTTTTTAATTATTTTTTTTTAACCACGCGTTTTTGAAGAAGAAAGAGTCATTAAGTCAAATTTCAAAGAAGGAGCTTCTTAAAGGTCGGGTACTTTAAGGATATGAATATAGAGACGCATGCCAGGCTCTCCATAAAAGATTATACTTGAAGATGTTTTGTACTGCAAAAGTAAGTTAACTTCTCTCTCTCTCTCTCTCTCTCTCTCTCTCTCTTCATCTCTCTTTTGCCTTCCAGGCACTTTACCTCTTAGCAAGAGAGGTCGGTGTTGGCGGTCCTCCCCTCCAGCTTCTCCTTCCACTCCTTGCAACGTAACAATGGCACTTTCAATTATAAGTGCGAAATTCATTGTTCGGGCTTCGGTCTCCCGGGGAGACCAACAAGACAAGCCGAGACGGTAGCAGTGGTACTGGTATAGTAGTCGTACTGGTGGCTTGCGCATTCAGAAGAGGCACCCCGGCTACGGCTTGAACGCCTGCCAACTGGGCTGATACTACGCTCACACGCTTCACAAACTTACTCGAGAATTTCGGCCTCAAGTGCCAAAAATCCCGTAGCCCGGAGGATGCTACTTCGACAACTAGAAAATAATCTTAAAAATCTTGCACGCGACTGGACCTTTGACTTTTAAACTCCCATGTTCGCTTATTTTCATCTGTCTTACATTTTTTTCCTATTAACATTCCATCAAACATTTCTATATATCGTGCTTTCATTGACTCTCATAATTTGATATTAGAAATTAGCTTTTAATCAACGCTGCTATCGTGTATTTAAAAAAGAAAAGAAAAAACTTTGATAAGTGATGCTTATGCAAAGGATCATTGAAAATAAATAATCGCAAGAGCTTATTTCGAAATATTTGATTAAAGTATAGCTGGGTAGGTAGTTGTAGTACATCACTTTCTTTTATTGACAGGAAAAGAAAATGTTGGCAACAGTAAATTCAATCGATATACCTTTAAATAAAAGATGGAAAAATGTATAGGTACATTGAAAGCAACAAGACAAATTGTAATAGAAGAGCGCGTGCGCTCTTGAACTGTGGGAGGAGGGGTAAATAGAGATGGGGGAGGGAAGCGCAATGTGAAATGGAATATTCGTAGCTCCTAAATCTCGGAAATTACACGGAAAAGAATAAATGCAGCAAGCGTGACAAAATATGTCTGCACTTAACAGCTTCCAAAGCGGCCTTTTACAACAGGTGGTTATTTCGGCCTTTAAGGCCTTCGTAAATCAAGCGATTCGTTTTGTTGCCAGTCGCGTGTATAATTGAAGGCCCGGCCACCACTACCTCTCTCTCCCTCTCTCTTGCTCTTTCTCTCATTCTCTCCTCCACCTGTAAAAAGTGAAACGGCCGATAATTCAGCCCATAAATAGAAACATCGTTATTTATATCGCGAAAACAGTTATCGAGAAAGAGAGAGAAAAAGAGAGAGAGAGCTGTGCAGCAAAGCTCCGCCGCGGACTCGCCCTCGCCGATAGCGTGGATATAGCCAGTTGGAGCGAAGTGAGCGAGGGAAGAGTGAGAGAGAGAGAACGGGATCGGCAGAGAGACCCGACGACGAAGTTTTATCTGGCCAGGCCGGAGTTCATGATTTACGAGGCAACTACTCCCCGCGCTTCCCCAGTGCCGAGAATATATGTACACACGTATAGGTAATACTCGCGCTCTCTTGTACACGTGAGCTCCACGAGCACGCGTCACTTCGACAGTTCAGTCTCTCTCCCCACTTTTATGTGTGTGTGTGTATATGCAGCAAAGCGGCAACGAGCACTGCGAGCCGAGAGAGAAAGAAAGAAAGAAAGATACTAAGAGAACTTGCATATGCAGGCTCGACTTACAAATTACGCTTTGTAATTTGCTTGTCGTCGACTATCACGAACGTGATCTTCATAATGCCTTTACTACGTACAATGAAAAGTAAAGCGAAAAAGAGAGAGAGATCAATACTATCCTTATGCTCGTTTTCTCTCTCTCCTTCTCTATCTCTTTACACGCATCATTTCCATCTTTTTCCTTCTGAGCTATATCTTTCTGTATCTCCTCTTTAAGCTTTTTGTTTTTCTCCTCTACTCGTATTCCATCAGCGCCAGGAAATGAATTATTTGCCCAGCGGACAATCAGCCAAGAGGGCAATAATACTTTGACGAGCTCTTAAAGAACTTACAGCAGAGCTTTTGACAATGCGACTCTTCTTGCTTTGTCACTTCTTAAAAGACTTTATTCACAGCTTCCTACTCTAATGAAACAAACGATTTGTTAGTCTAGTAATTTTCTCCCTGTCAACGAGCAACGATGCCCAGTTATTATAGCTCGTTGTGGCCTAACGAGTTACTACTAACTTACTCTTAAGTATATATATATACTCCACTACGCAACTAGTCCATTACTTGTGTTACTACTTATACTACTACCACAACCACTACTATTACTACACTCCTTTAACTATTAATCAATTTTCGTTTGACTTTTTTCACCAATTTATGTGCCCCAACCTGAATAAATACCTACTGCAAAACGAAAAGGAATAAAAAGTCAAATCGAAACAACATCATTATATTAAACAGGATAAAATGTACTTGTGGAATAACGAGATGCAACTAAAATTTATTAATCACAGTGCGCTTAACTTGTTGTAGCTTTGCAATAATACACAGAGAAATACGAGGAATAAGAATTAAGCTAAAAAACAAAAAACTAAATAATAATAATAATAATAGTAGTTTGAAAAAAAAAATGAAAGTGCCCTCTCGCAGCGAATTGTGCTAGTATTCGTCATAATCTTGAGTTGAGCATTTATTCGCCAGAGCGCGAATTGTGTTGTGCTGGTCTTCGTCTGAGGCGTCGATATATTCCAAAAAGCAACGGGAGAAAAGAAGGCGGCGCATATCTGTATATGGCTGTACTGGCGAGATGAACCAATCTTCGAGGTAATTAAGAAAAAGCCGGAGGCAGGAAGAGGATTCGTGCCGACATGAAGCCGGGCGCGTCTGGGCGTGTGATTGATTCCTTTCTACAAAGCTTGCGCGCAGCCCTATCTCTCTCTTTTCTCTTGCCAAGTGAGAATGAGAGAAATAAAGAGAGAGAGAGAGAGAGAGAGAGAGAGAGAGACCGTACGGTCGACGCGACCGTTATCCGTTACATTGCACTAGTGCGATTCCCTGTTCCTCCCCGTGCACTTTTTCTTCCGCGTTTCCTCGTTCCAGTGGCTGCGTGACCGGACGCAAGAATTCGCACGATCGGATCTACCATCAGTTTTTTTTTCAACACCCACCTTCTCCTCCTTCTCCTCCTCCGCCTCTTCCCCGCTTTCTATCCTCTTTTCTTTCTATTTCTCTTTCTGTATCGGCCTTCAATGTCTCATTCCTTTTTCTTGCTCACACACTATCACCGCCAGCTTTTGTCCAGTAGCTTGTGTTCGAATCCTTTGAATTTAAGCCTGGCCGTATCGTTTCAGCCGCAACAAACTTTTCCGACAGTTACTCTCTCTCCCTTCTCTGACTCTATCTTTTATTCCCTCTTTCTCTCCTATTCCACTCTTTCTCCCTTTTCAATGCCTCTTCTGGCCCCCTGTTTATCGTCTCTCTCTCATAAAGTCTTCCTTCTTTCAAAACACCTCCGCGTGATCATCCGGTCTTAACGCTAAGCGGAATCTCTCGTTGGCGTGTACCGAGTAATTATATCGACCGCACGGCTTATGGAGAGGAGTTTGCTTTTCCCCTCTTTCTTTCTCTCCCTTTTACACTAGAGCGAGTAAAGGCGGCAGTGGCTGCTATATCAACCCCGGGAGAGAAAGAGAGATATACCGTTTGTCCATGATGGCTTGCGCCTAACCAACCTCTACCAATATTCATGATGCATGTATACCCACACAGACACACCTATCTACCTGCACGTACACATTATTTTTCGCAAACAGAAAGGAGCTAACATATAGAGCTGAAAAATTATTAAGGAGATCAAAACGTCAGGGTAGAAGACGATTTGAATGGCCTATTTTCTAAGCTTTCACAAATATGAAATATGAGAAAAAATAGAAAAGCAATTGCAGAAAGAGAAAGAGAAATAAAAAATCAAAGAACGATTCCTCATATGCCACTACTCTCTTTTTCTTGCTTGATATCATACGTAATTTAATGGACTGCCATTGCATATAGAAAATAAATTTGTTGTAAAACTATATTACAGCAGTTATTCTTTTATTTGTAGCACTAAATTAAAAATCATTCGAGAGACATTTCTCAATATACGTAATTTCGGATGAAAATAATGCCTGTCAAGTTAAATAACAAGAAATAAAAGGGAGTAGAAAAAAGGAAATACATAAAAAGATCGATAAGAGCGGAGAAAAAACGGGGAGAAGGGGGAGGGTGTGAGTTGGCGTGGTTCTTTTGCTCGCGATATAATATAAAAGGCCGCGAGCTAGCAAAGGCGGAAGGACTGGGAAGGAGGAAGAGATGAGAAGGGGCTTGGCGTATATATACCGCTTTGTATTGCAGTGCTGCTGCTGCTGCTTCTATATATACCTGTGTAGCTGTTTGTGTATGTTGTATAGGTACATAGGGAGAAAAAGAGAGAAAGAGAGAGAGAGAGAGAATACCGTATAGTAGTGTATGGAGTGCATGAAGAGAGCTCCGCGTGGGCGCGATTCTCAGCTGAGCTGCAAAAAGGTTTTAACGCCTCGATGTGCGCAGGGCAATCAATCATACTGAAAAGTTGTTTAATCCCGTAACTGCTGGAGCAGCCAAGAGAACGCCTCTTCTTCTCGCCCGCACACTCGTCTCGTTTGCGCACATACTACTCCTTCTCTTGATATTAGCTGAAATCTCGCAGCTAGCTTGAAACGCAACGATATTTAGCGTATCAAGCCCCATACACTCGTGAGTACACTGTACCACACACCACATTCCTCTTATTTACATTTCTATACTTATTTTTTTTTTCTTTTTTACCTGGCCGTAATCTGCTGGCCGGAATATACATCAAAAAATTACTCGACGAAATTATTTTTCGGTTTTATTTCAAACTCTTCATTTACCAAGGTTAAGCTCTTAATGTTGTTGAATTGTGCACAATGGAAATTAAAAGCAGTCTCAATTCAAATATTTTATTACTTGATTTAAAAAAGGTTACTTTTTGTATCTACAAGAGGATTGTATTATATAAAAAGATTTATTTCCGTACATTATACTCGTATAAAATAAATGATAAGGTATATACTATTAGTAATGATAATAATAGCAATAATAATAATAATAATAATAATAATAATAATAATAATAATAATAATAATAATGAATAATAATAATAATAATAATAATAATAATAATAATAATAATAATAATATAAAAATTAGAAGAAGATAAAATAAGAGTAGGGATAATGGCTACATAACGTCTTCAAAATTTGCTAAAAGCGAAATAAGCTGTCTTTAATATTGCAGTTGATAAGAGCTGGGTACATTTTAAAAATATAAAGAAAAACAAGAAAACGAAAATCAAGGCTTTAGAAAAGAGAGAGAGAGAGAGAGAGAGAGAGATGATGTGAGGGAGGGAGGGATGAGGATAGCCAAGGCGAATGAAATGCGCTAGAGAAGATGCAAGAGCAGAGAAAGGAAGACTAGCAGAGGCTCTCTCGCATGTAAAGTATAAGCTGCTGCTGGTGCTGCTTGCTCGAAGATGGTTAGGTAATCGCACAGAGGCTGCGCGATCCGGTATTACTTGCCCGAGGGCTAAATTGCGATCAAGGGCTTAACGGTAATTTGAAGGCCGATGAAGAAGAGTAAGAAGACCGACGCGTCTGCACGACTTACAATTTCATATCTGCGGGCATATAAGACGCTTGCTGCTGTTGCTGCAGTGCGCTGCACGCTCTGTATGCACTCCACTTGATTAAATCTACGGGGCTCCGAAGGATTTATTGCGAGGAAGATTCTTCGGTTTTTCACTAAATAATGAAAAAGGAAGATGACCCCTGACAAGGGGCAGGCTCTACCCAATCTCCCCCCCCTCCCCCACCCCCACCACCACACCTTCTCCTTTCCCTCTACTCACTCCCTCTTCGCTTTACCGTTTTCAGTTTGTTGAAAATTTGGCCGCAGGTTATGTTTTGATATGTGCCTAAGATATACCCCGCTATTCTCAAACGAGTTTTACTCCACGTATATTTAAACCTGCACTTCACGTTGTTATCATCATCATTATCATCATCATTATCATCATCATCAACATCATCATCATAATCATCATCATCATTGGACGTATAATAGATCACTTTTTTCGTAAGCATAAGCATTAACAACAACTGCAACAACAGCAATAGCAAGAGCAAGTATGACGAGGATGAGCACCGCTAAAACGGATTATCAAAAATTAGTCAGTTTTCTGGAGAAAAAAAAAGAACAGCACGAAATCTAAAGAGGAGCGGGGAGAAGAGGGAATGCGAGAGGTGAGTGGCGGGGGGAAGGGGGGGGGGTGGCTTGGCAAAGCAAACAAGACGATGTAATCTAGTGTGTAATTATGGCGAAAGCTCTCGAGACGGAAAAGGGAAAAAGTAGAAGAGGCTGCTGGCTAATGCTGGTTGCTTGGTTGGCTAGTACGGCAGAGTGGGCCAAAAAGAAATAAAGGGCGGAAGAACGGGCGGAATAAAAGTAAATTTCTGCGCTAATGCCTTTGTGCACCGCGCGTGTATTTCTGATCTCATTAAGCTCCGAATACCGGGAGCGAGAGCAGCAGCGGCTAGGCGGGGGATGTGTTGCTCTTCGTCCTTCTCTCTGCTAATTTAACGGTTCTCCGAGTTCATTCACATAATATAATCCAACGGCAGGAGAACGACGGTGGCGACGACTACGACGACGACGATGGTGCATATAACGACTGGTTAGTGGGAGCAATTAACTTACGCAAGAAACACATGCCGCTAGCGAAATGTAATGCAATGCGCGCATACACACACACACACACACGCAAGTCGAGCACTGAGCTCGATACACGAAGCAAAAGAAACGTCCCTGTCAAGTGCAAATGAGAATCAGTTAAAGAATTGCTGGCGAAAGCAGCGCGGCCAAGTGCTAGGCATAAAGGATAAAACAAGCCGGCGGCTGCTACGGTGGGGGTGGAGCCACATGTGAAAAGAAACGAAAGTGAATAATAAAAGGCGACTAGCGCGAAAAATTGTGAAAATGAACTATACTATATCCTAGCCTTTGCCGCTAACCTGGTCCATTGTTGTTCGGACATGCTCGCGCGTCTGCATTGAAAGCTCTCTCTCTCTCTCTTTTTTTTCCTTCGTACAAACGACGCGGATATATGCTAAAAGCCAGTACTAACGGTAATCCTTCTTCGCGCATATTGTTCGAATGTATAAGAGAAATGTATGTGTGTATACATGTGCGTGTGTGTAGAGTTGCTGGAAAGTATAGTATGAGGAGGATAGAGAAAGAGTCAGAATCTGATGGGTGAGAAAGCTAGCTCGCACCTATTCCTCTTGCTCTGCCTCTGCGTAGCTAATCGAGTAATCGAGAATTGTAGAGCCACTTATACTATCGTTTCTCTGAGCCACTCCGAAACATGAGTCTGTCGTTTCAATGGCTATGTCAACAAGTAAAAGCACTGCTAATGCCGCTTCTTTTCGCTCGATCGGTTAATGTAATGCAAAGAAGTATCTTTAATCTTACCAAGTGACTAACAAGTGTTTCCGAAAACACTAGATTGACCAGCATTGTTTTAATGAAAAATTGAAAATGAGGAATGTTTAATAATAACGTTTGAAAGAGCAGCTTTTTATTCAAAGTAATAAAAAGAAGCCAGTATTCCTACAAATAATCGTAGAAGTAAGGCTCGAGGTTTGAAGTCATTAAAGTGATTAAAGAGAAAAAGAGTAAGAGTAGAGTAGAGTAGATATTTATTTATGGCCAAGGGGTACAACCCCGTCTGGCCCCTTTGCTGTTACAATTTTGCAACACAAATTTATTATAATATATCAAAAATGAATTTAAGCTATACAAAACTAAGCAGAAATATAAGTAAGCGTGCAGTACAATAGCATGATTTCAAGCAGAGAGAGATAGAGAGAGAGAGAACAAGATGGAACTGCTAGATGTATTCAGGTATAACAGAGCAAAGCAAGGGGTAAAAACGTCATTTTTACCAGACGTTCGAGAAAAAGGAGGATCGAAAGGTGTATTACCCAAGCGCTCTCGCGAGAAGAGCACACGAAGAAAATTAATGCACCGGCCGGAGCTTGAGCGCAATTTTTCAATTTCGCTGCTCACCTTGGCCTCAAGCGCGCCAGCCAGCCAGTATATACTCGGGCAGCCAGCTAGCAAGAGAGAGTGAGAGAGAGAGAGAGAGAAAGAGAGAGAGCTTCTATAGATGATCGACATCTCTTGAGGGGCCTTGAGAATGATTAAGGGGCGCAGCAGCAAAAGCAGCCCTAGCTCTCCAGCCACAAACCACCCACGTGGTCCGAAATAACAGATATATGCAGCTTGCTCATCGCGTGCGCTCATCCGACCAGCTCCATGCATATGTGTGTGCACGTGTGTGTGAGTGAGTGTGTACCTGTGCCCAGCCTAGCACTCCGGATTATGTGTCTCTCGATCGCGGTTTCGCGATCCGTCCGTCCCCGCTTTCTCTCTCGCTCTCTCGCTCACTTGCCATACCCACAACAATCTTTCCAAGACGTGATCTTGGAGCGCAAGCTTTCTTCCCCGGCTGAGCTCTCGACCCTCCCTTGCCTCGGGCCTATAATATATGCCTCGCAAATCATAACATACAAACTTCCTCGCTGCTTTCCTTTCGCCGCGTGGGTGTATTAATAAACGTCATTAAAATGCAAAGCCACTCGATTATTTTGTCCGTTCGAATTATGCTGCTGCGTATTATATACTGCGCTAATACGGCGCCCCTCACCTGCCATGCGCCTTCGCGTGTCTCCGCAAGCTCCTTGACGGAACTGCTTTGAGAAAAAAGTGACGGAAAGAAGGACAAGAGATGCTGCGTCGACGAAGCGAGCTTAGAGATCAGAGAGAAGACTCTAGAGAATCTAAGAATTGGGCCAAGCCAAGAGTTTAATTAAATGTTCTCGGTGTTACCAAACAAAGATGATTTCACGAAGTCAATATAGCTTACTGTCTCCGGTGTTGAGATGAGTACTCTATGCCGATAAGACGATAATTCGTGGCGAAGCCAAGTAGCTGCTCCGAGGCTTGGACAACCCCCTTCACTCGAACACCGACAGCTTCTTTTATTCCCTCATATTAAGAAGGTCACCTCTCTTTCTTCTACGCTACACTGGTCTTTACGATGATAATGATAATGGTGATGATGATGATTATGTTAGGCTGATTTAAGTATCCAACATCTTAAAATAAACTTTAGCCGAAGAGACTGCCTTATAATTATAAATTCAATTTCGGCGCTGCTTGAATTATTCATATAATTTGTACGGGGTATTATTGATCGCTTTCAAGACACTCCGTCACTTTGCGATGACAAGAGCTTGAGTCTATCAAGTTTCGTCAGGTTTCAATAAAAATTAAAAGTAATTGAACTCAATTTAAACGCATAAAAATATTATTTTCTTCCCCCTACGGCCGAAAATACGCTTTCCTGGCGTGTTTTCGGGCCAGAAAGAGCGGCTTTTGTGGCTGGCTCGATGGGAGCGGCGCTCTG
>JAPYZE010002326.1:0-16829 GCA_030522805.1 Leptomastidea abnormis
TGTGCCTCACCCGATGTTCTGCCTCGCTTCGCTCGGCCGAACAACCTCCGGGTGAGGCACAACACACCTCCCGCACCAGGTCAAAAATGTACTATTTGACAAGTCTTATCTGATCAAAGGTCAAAAAGAGAACAAGCAAGGGTAATTTAGACGACAAAACTCAACCAGCATTTTATCACTCAACTTCCAAACTCACCAAACATCTTTTAGTTTCAATATAAAAAAAAAAAAGAAACAAAAAAAAGGGAAAAAAACAGAAAACAAAATACAGGCAAAAGAAGATCAAGCCGTGTGTAGAGAAAACCCATTCGTTGGCGTACACAGATTCGCATTGGTTTCAACGAACGCAAGCACAACCGAGCTTGCGCCTGTGGTTTCTTCAACAAAATGTTAGTGCACATACACACATATACACGCGTCTCTTACTCTACACGAGCCCGTTATATACAGAGTACGAATTCTTCCTATCACGTTGAACCGCTCGTTTTTCTCTCTCAACCACGCATACCTCAGCCTCTATTTCTTTCCTTCTCTCTCTCTCTTGGGTGTAGGCGGTTGTGTAGTAGGCGTATGTGTGTGTGTGTATATACATTTTCCAAGCTCGTCGACAAGCAGTGACGAAGTAAAGGTGGAAAAGAAAAAAGGAAAAAAAGGAAAAGAGAGAGAGAGAGACAAAGTAGTGGATGCATTGGAATTGTACAGAGAGTAACGTACAAGGCTCGTTGTAGCGGTGGCAGGAAAAAACTGAGGAGGAAAAATAGTGTCACCGCCGCAAGAGATGGAAAGTCTGGGAAAAGATATATATCACTCTGGTGGGGAGATCGGTTGCCCGAAAAAAAAGGGAAAAAAACAAAAAAAAAAAAAAAGAAGAGAGAGAGAAAAGAAGTTTGTGGATTAGTCTGGAAATAGATGAAACAAGTAAAGGCTGGGCAGGATTGAAAGAAATGTGTGGGACTACGTGATTGCTTTCTTGTACTACTAGACTCTTCGAGCATTGTGAAATACTACGTGCGAACGAGCTAGCTTGCTTGCTCCACGGATTCTGTAATCACACCTGCACTCTGTGTGGGTGACAAGAACGTTTATTTGATTTTCGTTTGAAATAATATATGGTACTCAATTTTGAAGAGAATTATTTTTTTTCAATATTTTAATTTGTTTACTTTAGAAAAAAAGATTTTAGATATGACGAATAATTTTTAAAAAATTATTTGCTTTTTATATAAATTACGATTCAATTTATTTTTTAATTAATTGATTTATTGATGATTAATAAGGATATTTATTACAATATTTTTAATTTAAAAATTAATTCTAAAAAAAAATAACATTTGAACATGTGAACCACATTGTATGTAATGTTGACAAAGTCAAAGGCGAAAGGACGAAAACGTCCACTCATGTGTCTTTAATAAAAGCTAGAGAATTTTCTCGGTAAAAAGTTGTACGTTTAACTGAAAATGGTAAAAGGAAGGAAAATAGTCTTGTCGAAAATTTCTTTGAAATCTCCCTTTTTACGTAAAAATAAAGATCGCAAGCTCAAAAAGAATATCGAACAAGTTCTATAAAAAGTAATTATGTTTACACAAACTTTATCAAAAGACCTTTATTTTGTTGATTAAAAACTTTGTCAACGTTTCAAAGCAAAAATTTGTCAAGGATAAGAAAAAGTAAAAGATGAGAAAAAAAAACTTCGAGTTTTTTCAAAGTCAAAAAAGAGAAATTGATACTTTATCAAATTTAGTATATACCTATCTTTAGTTTTTATTTGAGAAAATTTTACTTTATCTATACATGTGTGTATAACCACAAATTCAATATTAAATCACTTGACGATTAACAGCTTTTCTCTCTCACTCTCTCTCACTTTGCTAAACTAATTCACATGTAAAACCAGCTTACACCAACAACACATACTATATAAATTTTCCCAGACATTATTATCTTTAACAAACACCAAAGCATAACATTATATACAAATTTCCGCTCAAATGCGCGTCAAAATTATAAAGGGATGATGAGGTTGTGTGTGTGTATGTTTATATGGATGATGTTCTCAGAAACGCCTCAGGGGTGGTTAATATGGATATTTTGAAAACCGAACGAATAGACTCACTCTCTCACAACTCAAGTGGGAAGAGCTAGTCTCAAGAGGAGTATGCTTTTCATCACGTCTGGTCTTTCTCTCTCTATGTGTTTCAGAGCCGATTACCGAGATTGCTGGCGGAGAAGCGCTTTACATCAACAAGGGCAGTACCATCAATCTCACTTGCTTGGTTAAGAACGCCCCTGAACCACCGGTCGCTATGGTCTGGAGTCATAATCAGCAGGTATTTTTTTTTTTGTTTTTTTTTCTTATCTATTTTCAATAATGTTTATTTAGAAGTTAATTTTCACTTATTTAAATTTATCATTACGAAATTTTATATGAAAAAAAAACAAATTAAAGTAAAAAAAGTTTTTTTGTAATAGCTGACCAAAAAATCACAATGCATGTGTACTCAAAGAAAAAAAAATTTTTTTTTGAAAAATGATTAATTTTATGAAGTACAAGATCACAAGAGCATTAAAATATGCATTATATCATCAAAAATATAATAAATCTTCAGCAGTTTTTACGCATCATCCTACTAACAACAGAAACAGTCGGAATTATGAAAATGAAAAATAATAATTCGAGCTTACAACACTTCGTTAATACAGCCAGATACATATATATGTATAAAAAAAATAAAAGGAGAACAAAAAAGCTGGGAACGCGACGACGGTTTGGCCATTGTTCAAAATAATTACAGGACGCGGGAAGAGAGTAAGCTCGTGGTAAAGGGAAGAGAATGGGGGTTGGTCGTCGTTGTCGTCGTTAACGCGTAAAATCTGCCGCGCGTAACAACACGCTAATGCTCCTGCGCGTAACACACATTCCATGTGTGTGTGTGTATATATATGTATATATACGAGAGCTTAAAAGCCCAATGGCTCCGGACTTCTGCGTTGGAGGGCTTGTTGCTTTACTCTACATGCCCTCTCGTATATACGCGTGAATGGCTACTATGGGATATAGACTTCCGAGGGAATAAGCTTGCACACCTCGTGTTACAGTTGAGAAGAGAAGGGGTGGAAGCTTTATTATTATCGGATTATTTAAAATAGGAAAATCTATACAGAATAATCAACAATTCTTTGTTTTTCTTTTTATATGTATATTTTTGATTCAAGATGTTTTGATCTGTTTTGGTTGAAAAGTTTTTTTTGTTGAAGTCATGTGATTTTGAAAACTATTTAAATAGAATAGAGTAGGAAATAAGCTAGTGAAAATTTAATGCAAGCTATTGAAAGGAAAAAAATTTTAAAATCTCTATTTCTGATAAAATTGATAAAATAAAATTGACTGCTGTGATTTTGTAAATTTAATTTACCTTTTTTTATAGAAATGACATTGAAAACTTTTTAAACTAATAATCATATGGTATTTAAAATTATTCATAACATAAGAATTACAATAAAATATTTCGATAAAATTTAAAGTGGTTTAAAACGAAGTTTTGAGTGCATATGTAATAATATTTCGTAACTTTAAAGAAAAGTTCAAACATAAAATGTTTGATTTCTCTCGTGGATATACACCTTCTTCTTCTTCTGCAACCTTCCACAATCTTTCTCAGGCACATTCACGAAAGAATTTCCGCAAATATTTTTCTCTTGAAAACACAAAACCCTTTCTTCTCCTCGAACCATAACCATTTACATCGAGTACGTAAATTTTGAAGTAACACACACACAACATATTGCACTTTCCCATGACTATCAAACCATCGCATAGATTATAGAGGTATATAAAATATTTTTCAAATCTTATAATTTAAAAACATAAAATTTTTTTCCTTACTTTCAGGCAATTAATTTTGATTCTCCAAGGGGTGGTATCAGTTTGGTGACGGAAAAGGGACCCGTGACAACTAGTCGACTTCTTATCCAGAAGGCAATTCAAAAGGATTCGGGCCTGTATACATGTGCACCTAGTAATGCCCATCCTAAAAATATTCGAGTTCACATATTAAACGGTAAGGAGATTCGCTCGATTACATTATTATTATTATTATTATTATTATTATTATTATTATTATTATTTTGTATTAAAAAATAATTTGAGAAATCTGAAATAAAAATAATGGAATTCTATGCAATTAAATCATAACGTTTATTAAATGAACAAATACGTTTATCAAATATTAGCAAAGACCACTTAAATTCAAATGTTAAAAAAATTTTAGCTTATTTGAAAAAATACTTTATTGAGTACAAGAGCAAATTAAACATTGCTTTTTGCTGAGTATTGGTGAGTAAGGGAGAGGGTAGTATAGTTCACAAGCAAGTAGACACGGTACAAAAGTAAAGAGCTCCTTTAAATGGCCCGTGAAGCGTATAGCTCCTCTTTGAATCTCGCCGATAAATGCAGCGCGCGCTCGCTCGCTCGCGAGAAAGAAAGCCGGGGAAAAAGATAGATGTATAGATAGAGATAGATAGAGAGAGAGTGAGAGAGAGAAGCATTTTTTACTTTCCATCTCTGACATTTCGCGTGGCTAATATTATGCACTCCAGATAATGGAGGAGAAGCAAAAGGAGAAAAGTCAATTCTCTGTTCCTTCGATGTGAAAGTGCTCCCGAGGGAGGATAGTAGATATATAGTTACGTGATCCTGAGTAAGAAAAGGATGCCGAATAAATTTATTGGCGGAGAATCGCGAATGACGCTATATGTATGATAAAGGAGGGTTGTAATGAATAGAGAGAAAGAGAGTAGAAGATATGACGTGTTCGATAAAGACTTGCTAAGTTCTCGAGGATGCTTATTTTACGCGATGCATTTTTTTTTCTTCCACCAACATTTCTTTTTTTTTTTTATTTCTCGGTCCATTAATTTTGATAATATTTTAGTTTCCTTTGTTAATTTTTTTTATTAACTTTCGACACAAAGCTTACATTAAAACGTATTTTTTTTTATTCAAGCAAAGTAAAATTAAAAAAATTAATTTTGAAATGATGTTCTTATTACGTAAAGTAAGACTTTATTAGATAATAATTTTAATTGAAAAAAATAATTCTTTTCTAAATATGACATCTATTAAGAATATTTGAATAAACAACATTTTTTTTACTTATTAGAAAATTATATAAAGAAATAAATTTTATAAAAAAGGTAATACTCGCATAAATGTAAATAAATTATCGGAAAAATAATGTTTTTTTTCAATTATTAAGTATAAGTGAGTAGTTGAAAAAAAAAAGAAAAGAAAAGATGTCATTATTAGCACATAATTAAAATCTTATTCACGCAATCATCCAACATTTCATCGTTGAAAAATCAATATTTGTGAGCTAATATCCGACTGCCCGAGAGTGAGAAAGATTAATTACAAAAGAAAAAAAGGGAGAAAGAGAAAGAGAGAAAGAGAAAGAGAGAAAGCAGTCCCATAGCGTTGACCGATTTGTTCCAGAAGAACACCCAGCGGCAATGCATCACGGAGCTGGCGTAAGAATGGCAGGTCGGCTACTTCCAGTTGTCCTACTGCTCAGGATGATATTCTAGCTGGCGTAATCGCCGACGACGCCCATCACCACGTAATCGTCCTCGTCGTCAAGGTATACATATGCATCTATATGTGACCTTCCCTTCTCCTACTTTCAGTCCGGCAGGTTTATTCTTCCTTACGCAAGCTGAGGGAGAAAGAAAAAGAAATAGAGAGAGAAAGAGCCCTGTCTTCTCTCGTTCACAGGACATTGGAGAAACGTCACTCGAACTTTTCGTGTATGCGAAGAACAGTGAGATAAGGTAAGAGAAAGAGCTTTCGCGTCGAAGACTGTGTGAAGTTGAAACGTTCACCTCAGGCGTAACATGGGATTTCGACATCGGCCGAGAGACCCTTATCCCAGCCTAAATTAAATGTAAAATTTTGATGAAACTATACTGTGTTGCGGCATCCGAGAATTGAGTATGAGTTATTGACTTGCGTGCAAAAAAGATGTTTGACATGTTTGTTCAAAGATTTTAAAGTGTATCAATTACGACTTTTTTAAAGAGAAGAGCTAACTGCTGCTAGCGAGATTTGCTGGTCCATTAGGACTATGTAGAAAAATTGGAAACGGAAATTATAAAGATATGATATTTTGTAACATTAATATGTAACAAAGTAAAAAAGTTATAAATATTTTTTAATAGAAGTATTTATTATTTCAAGAAACACAATTCTTTATATACTTTTGACTTAAAATTTATCAAACTTTCATAAAAAAAAAAAGAGAAAAAAGAACTATCCCTACTATTTTTTAATGGAACAGTGAATTCTTCTAGCAGGAAAGCTTTAAATTTGTAGCTTCAAAGTTACAAGCTCTCGGAGTTGAATAAGAGAGGAGAAGAAACAGTGCTCTCTGCAGCGGATGTATGCTCGTGCCCCCCCCCTCCCTGCCGTTCGTTTTTTTTTCCGGATCCGCTAGTAGGCGCTCTATCCTCGTCGACCTTTTCAATATATATGTATTCACATGTGTATGTATATAATATATACTTGTGACTCGAGTTGCAAGCTCGATGCAAAACAATCTAAAGCCTGACACGTGCACGCATATAATATGCGATGACGCGTTTTACGGTATAAAAAAAACAACCTTTTTTTACATTAGCAAGTAAAAAAAATAATAATTATGTGTCGATGAATGTGAATGAGAGCGAGAATTAATTTTTATTCTTTGCGTTAAATAAAATTTTTGGCGGGATCAAGATAGCGTATAGGCGCTAGATGAATGCGATGTCGGAAAATGAAAAAAAAAGAAAAATTAATGAAATTTTAGCGGGTTTCAATTGAAATTTATTCGTTTTGTTGAATTTAATGCTGTGTACTTATTGCAAATGAATACTGGATTATTTAAATCATTGTTTGTAAATGAATGAAATTTTGCATTGTGTAAAGTTAAAGTAATACTCACACTGTGTTAGTAAATATGTAAATAATTCTCGAAAAATATGGCGATAACAATTCTTTTTTTTTCAATCTTGTAAGAACTCAATTTTTAGACTTTTCTCCTCGTTTTTTTTTTTTTTAATTTATTTCTCATTAAATCTTTAACATGTTTGTACACATTTTAAATGTGGACAATTAAAACGATATTTCCAGTTTACATAATCAGATAGTTGTGACGGTATATGAATAATTTATTTTTAAATAATTATGCATATTGTCTGCCAGTTTGATTAGATGAGCTTAATTGGCATGAAATACGCAAAATAAAATAGAGGAAGCAATACTCTATTCATAATTGATCTACAAAATTTTGTGTCCACTAAAATATAATGAAATGATGTAACAAAGGTAATGTACAAAAATTAGCTAAAAATTATATTGATATTTGTTTTATCTTGAATTTACACATTATTGTTTCTAAGAAACAGTATTTTAGATAAAATTTTGTATTAAACGTAGTATTAATATTCACAAAAAAGAACAACATTTTTAAGTTAAAACATATTTGTTTATCATATATTTTTAAATAATACATTTTTGTTTTACCACTAAAGTGTACATACAATTTTCTTGTTAAGTTTCGTTAAAAAAAATAAAAACATGTTAACTGCTAGAATATATTGAATAGAAAATACATGAAATGTGCGAAGTGTGTGTGTAACCGAAAGGATATTGAGTATTTTGTTAACTCAGCGATATTGACTCGTGAATTGTAAATAAACACTCAAATTGTAAATATTATACTTTAAGAGTAATTTTATTAGAATGGATTTATGAGAGAATTGCACAGAAATAAAAAAAATGTCATAAAATAGAGATTATCAAAACACAAATGGTACAGTTTTATTTACAGTAACACTCAAATCCTGTCTTACGTCCAAATATTTTATTTATTTATTAAAATGATATTTTTGTTCACGTGAAATATTTAATATAATACAATAATATTTTGCTTTTCTATCAGAAACATTTTTAAATTTTAAATTATTTGTTTAGTCTATTATTATTATTTTAATTTTTGTAAAATATTGTTTACGTAATCCTATTTTAATTTCGATTATTTTAACTATTAGTTTGAGATCTGAAACGTCTTAGTTGACGGAGTGATGGTTTTGTAATCCAAGCATTGTGGGTTCGATTCCTGATGTCCATATTAAGTAATTACGTGAGTTCTCAGACTAGCTGAAATATGCTCAATAGAGTATCAAAAAAGATATTAATAAAACTATTAACTTACGTTATTCTGCTTAGGGTGAAATGATATTTCACTATTAATATTTTTTTAAATAATCTAAATTAATAAAGGTAAGTGGATTATTATTTATCTAATAAATTGTATATTTCTGAATATTCATAATTTTTTTCTTGATATCATTTATTATTATCAAAACAATTTGCTAATTTTTAAGTTTTATTTTTATACAGCAAGAATTTAATCCTAATTAAATAAATTATCTTGAAAAATACCGTAGGCAAATATTTATAAATTAATTAATTAATTATATAATTTATGGTTACAAATAAATAACTCATTTTAAATGGCTATTAAGAAAAAGTTTCATTTAAGATGAAAAATGTATTTTACATTTAATTAAGTCGAAATAAAAGGGAAGTCATTAAAAATTTGTATTTTTTTTAAACAAAGCATAATAAACTCTTTTTACGAAGACAGCTTGTATAAATAAAAAGGCTATATAGATAGTTTCACGTGATCTAAGACATACATCTTTACTTAAATACATACTTAATGAATTCTTTTTTATCGAGGCATGCTTACTTACCCAGAAGCGTGAATTTTACTTGGAGTTTTATTTTTTTTTTTTTAGTGATAGCATATAAAACTGTCAATTCTGCAGCTGTTTTTAACCTGCTATAACTTTTATCGGATATTTTACAGCTGATGTATTGCATTTTTTACTGATCAAAAACTTTTAAACTTTATACTGGATAGAGATATTCTACTGTGCGTAGGTTAGAGAAAGCAAGAGAATTATTACTCAGTGAACGTAAGATAAAAGTGAAGTGTTATTTAGAATAAAAAAAGGGAAGTTGGTTTATCAATGTCAATATAAACAGACGCATTCAGTTATGATAACCTAACTATCTGCATAAGAATTCTAATAGTGACTGTTATAATATAATGAGAGTAAAAGATAATCAAGGAGAAGTTGAGTCTTGAGCTAAATCTTAAACTAACACGACTCGGATCGAGTACTACCCAAAGCTTAAGCTTCTCATCAACATTACTTACGGATACGTCTCTATTATGTGATACTAGGCTTAGGATCTAATTTAAAAAAAAAATGATTTATATTTAAAATTTCAATAAAACAAAATATTTTAAAAAGATCAGATACTATACAAGTTGAAAACTATTTAAACGTTTCAGTAGAAACAATCGAGTTTGGTCAGACATACTAAAAGGTTACAATTATCTAAAAAATATATTATTTATACAAATTTCTTTATACAAGTAATCAATTGAATTCCTTAAAACATGAACAAACATTAAATTTCATTAACAATTTTTATTGTCACAATTATTAATGATTTTATATACTTTATTCTTTTTTAAAAAATTATCGTTACACTAATTCATTTCATTCTCTATATTAAGAACAAAAATAAAATAAAAAATAAAAAAAAGAAAACAAGCAAAGAAATAAAACAACTTACCTCTCCAAGTTTTTAAGTTTCAGTATCGCGCTCGCGAACAGCTCAAGATGTATGTAAGCTCAAACTCGAAAGTAGCATTGAACGTCGGTGCCTTAAAAGTAGAGACAAGTCAATTTTCGAAATTCTTAAAATGAAGTAAACTCCATCGGCTGCTCACTTCGTCCTTCTCTTTTTACTTATTCTTTTACTATGATCCTGCTCGTTCACTATACTTTTATTTATTCTTTTTTTTCTCTTTTTTTTTTTATTACGCGAGGTAACTATATATAAGACAAAGTTCTTTGCTCTTGAAACAGTGGCTTGACTTCAAACATCGAAACGAGCAACGAAATCTTTTCTCTTTTCACTATTCTCTTATCATGACCCTTACACTTTGTACGCGAACTGGTCTACCAAGTTTCTAACTCTTGAATGTTGAATACCTCCTTTGGAAATAACATGAAAACGCTTACTTTTTTATATAACGGGTATTTTTTTTTTTTTAATTCAAACACTGCTGATCATAAACTTGATACTTTTTTTATTAGACATAAAATAGAACGTTTTAGAAATATAAGATAAAATTAATGATGTATTTGTTATTTAAGTGTGCGATTGAATTTTCAATAGTTCTATCAAGTAAAATAAGTAAGAATTGATATAACATTGATATAATAATAAAAATTCGATAAATTATTCGAGATAATTAAAATTTATAAATAATAAAGCAAAAGTCAAGTATTATTACACCAAAATAAATCTGCTAATTAAAAAAGTAGAAAACTTTTAAATATAAAATTACCAAAAGAAAGAAAGAGAGATAAAAAGAGTATACAGTTAGTAAGAGATACAAATTAACAAGAGACACAAATTAAAAATTAAAATAGCTCGCCGGAAAAAAAAAATTAAGAGATTTAGTTGCTTGAGAGTTGCAAACACCAGTGACACTTGAAACGAAGAAAAGTAGTTAAAGGACTACTGCCAAGTGAGAAAAAAAAAGAAGAGGGAAACCAAGGGATACTTGAAAACTTCGAAATTACTTCGAATACCGAAAAATCTTTGGTTAAACAAATTCGAGTAGCCTTAATGCCAGTCTCTTCTTTGTATGTGTACAGCATGCGCCTTCTATAAAGCGGCTTTTACCTTGAAGTGCACGCGAAGAAGAAGTTTTCCCATTAGTTTTTAAGGAATAAAAAAAAATAAAAAAAAAAAAAGATCAACCGCCGTTCTCGCACTTTTTGTGTGTACACTTGCCTCGCTAACAGTGAGCCTCTCTATACGCAGAAGAGCTTTCCTCCCCCTCTTCCTTCTCCTCTCACTTGGCTTCTTCTTCTCTCTTCCGCCACTTCTTGTTCCTTCTGCCTTTCCACTTTGAGCCTTTACCTTCACGAGAGACTCCATAATTACGCTTGACAAACTTGCCGGAACAGCTTCGTTGCTGAAGGGTCAAAGAACAGTCTTTGGTATAATAATGTATTAGAGTTCTGAGGAAAGCACACACAGAGAGGTAACAGGGTGGACTGGAGTGCAAAAAAATAAAGAACGATAAGTTTGGCTTGAAAAAGTCAATTAAAAGAGAAAATAAAATGAAATAGCAAGTAATTTTCTTTAAGGCAGAATTTAAAAAAAAAAAAAAAGCTAGAAATTATTTTAACAGATTGAAGCTTTAATTAAAACAAATTTTTCGTTTAACAAAACATCAATGTTAAAAACATTAATTATTGCTTTATGCGGGCTTTCTATTTAAATATAATGTGACACAATTTTTTTTTGTTCTTCTTAGACGAGTGGACGAAAGAACATCATCAGGCTCTGCCAAGACGAGCAAGCTGAAAAAGTCGAGTTTCATTTTTCTTGGTTTTCCATTTTTCCAGCTTGGCGCATCTTATATCTGTCTAAAAATTCGCGCAGCGAAAGTTTAAGAGGACGGGAATAAAAGTCGCGAGAGATACAGAAAGAAAAGAAAGCCCTCTGAGAGCCTGATGCAGACGTGTTGTAAGTGCCTTAAAAGGCATGGCCTGTTTACGAGCAACGCATGCAGACTACTGCTGCTGCTGCTGCTGCAGTTGCTGTGTGTTTCTATGCTGCAGCGAGAGCTTTTTTTTCTGCTTGGCTCGCGATACTTGATCTCTTATGCTTCGATTGAACTTTGCTTTTTAGATTTAATGCATTTTTAAATTAAATGATTTTTATATTGGATTTTTTGATAGACTTTTTAGTGGTGAATTATATTATGTGGTTGATGATTGGTTGAACGATTTTAAAAAAAATTGAAAAAGAAAAATTTAATCAAACGTTTTATGAATAATACCTTTTTTTTATTCGTTTTGGAATGAAAGTAATCATTGAAAATTTATTCAAAACGCATTTAAATTCAATGAAATTAAATTTGGTTATTAAACGCAGATCTTTAAAAAAGTGTAACAGATTTTTAATACGATATTTGACAGTATTTTCAAAGAAATTGGTTTTAAAAATTTTATGATTTAATAAAAATTGTAACATACCATGCAAACACATAAAGAGATTTTTAATAAAATAATAAAACAGAAAACTAGTTTATTATTACTATAATCACTGTTATAATCACGTTAACGTAACAATCTATTTCATTAAAGCTTATTAATGTTTCGACGTTTTTCATTTTAGATTTTTTCTTTTTCTTTTTTGGCCTCTGCTTTATTTAAAACTCTACAGTTTAATTAATACCAAAAGCTCATTGGTGCTAATTACGTTCTTTTTCATACACTGACAAGCTCTTTGTAACAAAATTTCCCTTTAATTCATCAAACTTTAACGCGTAAAATAACTCGTTAATCTGTGCTAAATTTTCTTAATGATTTAAACATGTAATTTAAAGTTTTTTTTTTTTTTTTTTTTATTAATCATTTATTATCATAGTAATATCGTTCTCCAAAACGCAGTCTAATTTAATTAACTTTAATACAATTATAAACAGGATTAAGTACTTCTTCATCAATAAGAAACTATATAAAATATAAAATCAAGAGATATAATATAAATTCGATTGAGATAAAAACAATTAAACATCGAAAAATTCAATACCCGATTATCGTAATCTATATAATATCCTATTAGGCTCGTCTGCCTATAAACTAACCAATCCACGTCCTGTCACCTTAGTATCGATCGTTCGGAGAAGTGACAAGAGCCTATACATCGAGCAGTGAAACCGTATTAATAATGCAGTCACACAAGCTTGCATGTTGACGCGCTTGACTGCGTATAAACGTATATCTACATACATAGATAGATATGTATATATCGGCTTAATTGATCAGCGAGTCTGGAATCGTCGGTTGGCAAAAGCAGTAGTAGGACAATGTGGCTCGCGAGCAAGAGTATATAGCAGTAGAAGCAGTGCGTACATATACATATATAAGCATCAAGCAGCATTGGCAATTCAGCCAGCTGACTGGACGAAAAGCGGGGGCTAATACAATAGGTCAATCTCATTATTGTGCCGCGAGTAACGCTAGATGCAAATCTCTCTCCATTGCGTATATATTTGTTCCCTTGGCTTCGTCTATCGCTTATTCCGAGACGTATATACTGTACATGGATTTCTATCTATCCCTTTCGCTCTCTTCTCGTATGGAAATTGCGGCGTCGATGAGCAAAGTGGAGGTTAAAATGGATGGTTGAGGTCGTGGTGTATCTTTGTTAACTGAAATTTTATCTGATTTTTGGTACTGAACAATTTTGAAAAAAATATACTTTTTTTTTATTATTATTGAATTTTATGATTGTATCGTTTGCCAAATCTCGTTGATGATGGGTATGTGGAGTTGTCATAGAGTGCACTTGCACTCGAATGCTCAATTAACGTAAAATGTTCGATCGAGTGATTATAATCGGTTGTTTTTAATTTTCGGGTAGTTTACGATTAATTGCTGCTGCTGCTCATCATCAAGTTATTCGATAAATAATTTGTCAATTTTAAAGGATTAAAATAATCACTTCAATATCAGAAAATTATTGAGTAAGAAAAAAGTACTTCAAATAATGGAAAAAAATAAAAGAAATAAATTATACTTTTTAATAAAATTTATGTTTTAATATTTTTTTTCTTATAATATTTAGACAATTTAGAAAAAAAAAATGCATTAGTAATCAGAAACCTGTGAAGACAATGATAAAATTCAATATATTTTATTTGCACTCGAGTAGAAAGATAGATTATCGACAAATCGAAAAGTCTTTCAATAGACGATTCATTACAGCAACTTTCGCAGAACCGAAATAAAGCGAAAAATAATATCATCTAAACAAAAGCTAAAAGAAAGAAAATAAAGAAAAAAATCTATTAGCAACATAGTTTTTATCTTCTCAAGCTTCTGGGTAAGCAGTCAAAGGTGTGTGTGTGTATAGGGCGTTAAAGACAAGGGCTTGAGAAAGGCAAAAGCGTGTGAGGAGGGTTTAGGACGTAGTAAAAAAAAAAAAAAAAAAAAAAGTAGTGGAGAAAAATTGGCTCTTGAACAAATGGAGCAAGCCAGAGCTTATCTTCTAGGCACGGCCAGCCATCCAGCCACGTGTCCTCTTTTTCTTCTTCTCTTTTTTCCAAAAAGCTTCAATCTTTTGCTTTGGAATCCTCCTTTACTTGACTCAACCCCTGAAACCCATTTTCATTGTAAGGAATTCGTCGTACTACTGTTCGGATTAAAACATTTTGTAGAAAAGACGATAGTAAATGAAATTTTTTTTTAAGAATAAATAAATGTAAGAAACATACTTTTTAGTATTATTTAGTTCATGTATATTATGAAAAAAAAATTTTAGATAGTTAAACCGTATGGAGTGATAAGAAGTGCAACCTAACAAATATTGCCTGTTTCAGTATTGTTAAAAGGTTTGTATGAAAAACATGTCTGCAATTGGTACAATTACTTTTTTACATAAAAGTAGTACATAAAAATTTTGTAAACTAGTATATCGTAAAGAAAAAATAATACCTACTGGACTTTCAGTTGTAAAAGTTACGAAATTTGAATATTTTATAACTACTATTTTTCTCGCTTTTAGAACAATGCGCTTGAACAACCTAAAAACACTGTTTTTGTATTATTACGTACGTACGGTACGTACGTAAAAGAAAAGTTTTGTTTAAGGATTTGTCCTACAAAACTTTTTCACTTTGTTTTATTACACCGACATATTTTTGAAAGCATAAAAATAAAAATGACTACCAAGAATATATTATTATCCTGTCAAACATATGAAATTCAATCAACTAACTCCATAAGAAATAAAAACCCAAAGAAATAAAGAGAATAAGACTTATCAAGAGGAAAGTGTAGTCGGTTAATTCTTATCAGCTCTCAAGGCTTTTTTCCTCGGTGTTCAATTTATGAAGCTTCTGATCCACGATTTCCATTAACAGGGTGCATAAAGTGTGATAAAGCAGAGCCCGCATTAAAAAAGTTCGCTGAGCTATAAAAGTCCATTGCACAAGAAGGAAGTAAGGGAAGAGAAAAAAAAGAAGAGGAGGCTGGTTGGTTGGCCCTAAGCTTTAGTAGAGAATTGGAGTAAAGCACAAGTAGTGTATATATACTTTCCACGCTACACATTGTTTCTTGCTGCTTTCTTTTCACAACTTGGTCAGCCACTTTTGGCCAACTTTTCAACTCCTTGCTACTAGCTTTTATAAGTGGCTAGTAAAAATTTTCACGATCTGTAACTCACAAAAAAAACGTACATGTGACTTTATTTTTTTATTTATCGGCTTGTATCAAATAATCAAATTTACTTTAAGAATAGAAGAAGCTTATGCAAAGTGCTAAGTTGGTATTAAGCCTGAGTGTATACAAACAGAAAAGCTTGTCTCGGCGGTGACTCAAAGCTCCGCGAGCTAATCTTACTAAAAATGCATCTTTTATGTGATAGCCCGAAATCAGCTTGACGATCAGCTTACTAATCTCCCAGCCACGCAGTCACCCATAAATAATGCGTTTCAACTTTGAGGTTCCGGGTTTTTTTTTTCGATTTTTTGACAGATGAGCTCGTTACTCGCTTGGGAGTTATTGGGGAGACGTGAAAAAAAATTGAAGTACGTGCGCATGCATTAATGCGTTCTGCTGCGATTTTGATGATTGTGGATGGGTGGATTGGTGGTATATAGTAGAAGGTAAACAAGTGATTGGTAACGCAATCACGCTTTTTAGAATGTATAGGCATTCATTTGTGAAATAGCAAGGATCAATTTGATGACAAACACTTTATTTGTAGCTTGATCGAGATTTGATGCTGATCAAGTTTATATTGTTGGTATATTAATCAGTATAATCTGCTGGGTGCGGGAATGATCGAGTTGTGTGTGTGTGTTTTTTTTTTTTTTTTAAATTTTAAATGTTGATTGATGACGTGGTTTTGTGAATATAATTTTTAATAAGTATAATTTTTAATAGTCTTCATTTCTTAAATATTTAATTAGCTAATTAAAATAAAAAAATAAGGGTAACCATTAAAATTTGAATAAACCAAATTATTTTAACGTAAAAAAAATATCAAATTTATTTTTAAAAACTAGAACAACGAGAAAGGAGTTTTAAAACATCGAAGCTGATTGCTACCTCAAATTTTTTTCATCCATAGCTTAAAAATATAAGTCATATTTCGAGAGCCATTGACTCTCTCTCTCTCTCTCTCTCGCACATCTGACCCAAATATAATCAGAGATCGAAATCACAAGTGCGCAGACTGCAAGACCTAAACGCGTCGAAATTACTTTTTCATTCGATACACACGTGTACGAGATTAATTCAGTTCACTGCGCTCAAGAGCATTTGAAATTATTTGGACTACTTCATCTTATCATTCTTCTCCTTGTTGATTTCTCTTCTTCTTTTTCATCTTTTTCTTTCATAGCTTCTTTTTGCTTTCTCAAAGAGGAAGCTTTGTAACAAAATGATTAATTTGGGTTCTTTCGGGTTTCTCGACATTTCATAGGTTTCTTAAACTAAAAAAACATATTTTTAAAAAAAAAATTTGTGAGTGTAAGTGTGTGTGTCTCTATAGGTGTAACAATTTTTTGGCACGCAATAACTTTAAAAAACCGCTGCCAAGTATTTGGCAGAAAGCTTCCTCAAATACAATTTTGCTTTTAAGAAAAATTAATATTTATAAATAATTAAATCTTAAAGTT
>JAPYZE010002327.1:0-16818 GCA_030522805.1 Leptomastidea abnormis
TTTGTTTTGGGGTTTTTTGTTGTGGGTGGTGGGGGGTTTATAGTTTTTTTTTTTTTTTTTTTGGATGTATGTGCGCTAAGGGAGCAATGACGAACTGAAACTGCCTATATCACATATTATATACGTGTGTTTTTTTTATGTCTGCTTGTCGTCGTAACAATTTTTCATGATTCTATCTGTCCTGTATTTTTTATTCTTTTTTTTTTTTTTTTGCTTTTTCTGTTTTTAGATACATGCAACTCCAAAATTAATTATTATTGTATGAAATTACACTGATAATTTCTAGTCAAGTATAGATACCTAAACTAAAAATTTTCTCCCTTAAAAAAATAACGACAATACCAACAATAACTGACACACCTACACACTCCTCAAACTTTAACGTACAGAAAAATTCTGAACACACTATCACGTACCTGTAACAGTAAAAAAAGAAATTAAGGCAAATCCTTTAGGATCGGTAAAGCAAACTATACGTGCTATATTGTACGTATATAGTTGAACCCTCCCTCTCAGTATTTCCCTCATTTCTTCTTCTCTTTTAACTTATATACATATATACATAAAAAATCTCGTCACGTATTTCTCGAGCTTGCGATTCTATACATATATATAGTATATATATCGAATAGGTAAAAGAGAAGGAAAAGAAAAAGAAGAAGAAGAAGGAGACATTTGACGCGATCGATTTCTAGAAAAAAGGGAGTTTTGCGATCACCTCAACGATAAGGTGGGGTCAATCTGCACCTATACACGAGAGAGAGAGAGAGAGAGAGAGAGTCTTCAGGAAAGAGAAAAGGGAGATAGAAAAGTTTAACACGAAAGCAATGCTTTGCTGTATACTGTGACTGCGTGTGTGTGGGGGAAAAATAGAGGAATGGGGTGGATGGAAATAGAGGGAGGATGGAAGGAAGGATGAGAACGATTTGACGAGGTATAGATATATATATATATATATATATATATATATATATATATATATATATATATATAAAAGGAGAGGAGAGAAAACTCGTCTGCTTTCGTTCACCGCAGGATCAACATAGAAATGAACTGATTTCCTTCCCATTATCTCTTCTTGTTGGGGGGGTATACCGCAAGATGTAGATTGAAGAAACCGATGGATATGTTAGAGAAAAGGAGTTGTGTGTGTGTGTTTGTTAGAAATGTGTTTTAATATAATGGAAATATTATTGTGTATGTATATAGGTACTTGAATTTTACGAGATTTGATAGTGATGCTTAAATTATTTTTTTCATTTATTTATTTATATATTTATTTTATAAGTATGAACTTGCGTATTCGAGTATTATACTTTAATTAAGACTTTTAATAATACTCTATAGTTAAAGCAATATTTATTAATTGTATTTTTTAAAATAAAAATTATCACTCAGGCACTTTTTAAACATACAAATTTTTAAAAAATTCTCAAACAATTTTATACTTTCACATAAAACCAAATAAATAAACAAATTCAATAAAATTATAGTAAAATTACAAGAAAATTAAAAAATTCTCAAATTAGAACCACGAATTACAAACATATATCTTATAATAGCAGTAGCGCAGCAATAGCAGGCGTGTCTAAACGTGAGAAAAAGTACAAAGTGTCCAAAGGAAACCCATAAACATATATATATACCCACATCGCGGGAAAACTCTGTAATTTGAGATGCAACACACAACAGCATCAGCAGGCAGTAGCAGTAGCATTACCACACACCAAACGTGTCTGTAATAACGACTATAAAGGAATGACTTCCAGTAAGGGTCAGCACCACCAGCGTCAGTCAGTCTAGTTTCTTTCTATATACTCTACTGATCAGTTTTCTTTCCCCCCTAACGGGAAGAGAAAAAGAGAGAAAAAGGGAACAGGCGTGTATATATGTATGTATGTAGGTACGTGAGCATCACTGGATAAGTTGAAGGATATATGGATTTCTCGGGTTACTTATATATAGGTATATATAGATATACTGTCTATATCTTTCGTTTACTTATATTTCACATGTTCGGTTGTATGTCAAGTTTGACGCTAAACGAATATTTCTGTGGTGTGCGCAATATTGGTATTAGTACATGATTCTTTGTGTGTAAGAGATCTATGTGTTACAGTATAAAGGATTCGATTGTACTAACTAAAACTCTGTATTTTAAATAATTAACCGAATCGATTTACTTATTAAAGAGTAAAACTTCCGTTTAATATTATTATAAACGCGGATATCTTTATGCTAAGGTCAAAGTTCATTTTATTTTTATTTTTTTTTTCGGTAGCCTCAAAAGAATACCAGAATATTTTTTAGTTTATTTTTATTTTTACTTTCTTTGATCTGGGATAGTAAGAATTATTTAACTTATTTAAAAAAATATTTTTTAAAAAAAAAACTATAAGTATGAGATTTAACAGTTCACATTTTTCTATTTAAAAGCACAAAAATATGTAAAAATACCAAAACTCCTCCAAAAAAAATACTTAATCTTTTTCCATAAATCGTCGCAAGTATAAGTATATACGTGCTCCAAACTTGATTCACAACAGTATCATCTCATTGCAAGAAAAAAAAAAAAAGAAATAGCACCTAAATGGTAATAACCGCATGGTAAAAAAAAAAAGGAAAAAGATTTTTCCGGTGAACGGCCTTTACGTGCCTTAAAGACACCAAAGGGGGAAGGAAAAAAAAAGACATCTCAGTTTGTGGGCTGTACGTATATAAGTATGTATGTGTATGTATATAAGAAGTGTGGCCGACTAATAAACGACTTCCTAAGGAAGCGAAGGATTAGGAGATTAGGGTCGTCCGTGCGTGTGTGTGTGTGTGTGTGTGTGTGTGCGCGCGCGCCTCCCTTTTTTTTTTCTTTATACACCAACAACCCCTCGACTTTTCTTTTACACGCTGTCACGCGTCTTTAGTTCCGATATAATATAGGTACTATTGGGTTGGTTGCAGGTGCTCTTTCTCTCTCTTCCTTTCTTTTTTTTTTTAACATCTTTGCTTTTTAAGTTGTATGTACTCGATGTCTTTTTCAAATGTGGTACTTGTGTTGCATAAAAGTTATTTGCTTCGATGATTATTGAACTGTAAAATTATTTTTTTTGCAGGGGGGTTGAATGATGAAGTATTGTGAAGAGAAATATGTATATGGTGTACGTATTGTTGGCAAAAAAGGTTTTTTTTTTAATCGTTATTAGATCGTTTTATAGGTATTATGATTTTTTTGAAATTATACAGTTATGTTTATATAAAATTAAAGAAAAAATAAAACACGACAAACATTATCTTTCCATTATCCACATATTGTATTCACATAAAAGTATCTCTCTCTTTCTCTTTTTCAGTCACACATTAAAATAATAAATGAACCTTTTTCAACGGTATAAAATAATTCATTTTTAACATACAAATATCCATATAAAACTTTATCCACTACATATACATATATACACCTATATCAAACATATTACGTACGTATCACACGAATCATCAAGCTAATGCATCCCCTTTTTTTCTACATCAAAAATCATCCCTCTTATTTCTCCCTTCTCTACAATGCATTTTGTCGCATTTTTCAAGAAAATAAAAAGAAAAAAGAAAAAGAAAGAAAAAAAAGGAGCAAGCAAGGAAAAAAAAACGATGAAACGTGAATGATGAACGATATCGAATATACAATACGCGATGTGGCGTATAAGAATAATAATAATAATACGCTATTGAGGAGAGCATACAAAAGGGGCCAATTCCCGGTGAATTAGGTCGCGTTACATAGTTGACTGGACATTATATGCTCTTAATATAAGATATATCTTTTAGGTATAGTGAGAGAGAGAGAGAGAGAGAGAGAGAGAGAGAGAGAGAGAGAGAGAGAGATAAAGATAAAGTTTGCTGTAAGGCTAAGCGATGCGAAAGGAAGGGCGAGATGCTGCGTATACAAGGTATATATTGCTGTGACGTTGCTTATAACGACACGCCCTACTGAGCTGCAACTCCGGGGGCACTGTATGTGTGACTTTTACGTATCCGGTTGTACGTATGACGTGTGTATCTGTGCAGAGAATATGCGCTGGACACGTGCGCTTGAATTTGTGCCTTAGATGAAAAAAAGAAATTTTTTGTGATTGGTTTATTATAATTTAGTTAAAAACGTTTAATTCATATAAAACGCGAGACATTTAAATTTACTTGCATTTGTATTAATGATTTGACTTTTATTTCAAAATATTCAAGATATAAAGCATCAAAGAGTCATATACTTCAGATACATCCAACTAAGCACAGTAACGCAAATCTAAAAACATCGTACGTATAGCTAAAAATGTAACAATTTTCAGACACCGCGTTAATCCCACAGTCACGCATAAATAAACTATACAACAACGAAAAGACAAACGAAGACAAAATTCACAACTTTCTGTCAGACAGTATGGAAAAATGAGGAAGCTACGAGTAAAAAGACTTTTATATATATGTACGACTGACAAACGAGAGAATAAAAGAAAAAAAAACAACAAAACGTAAGTAAGAAAACGGAAGCTCAGAAATGCGTTTGTGACTATATAAGAAAAGCGTCTTGCAAGTGCTAAATCCCTAAGAAAGGGTAGAAAAAGAGAAAGTGAGAGAGAAAGAGGCTTAAGAAGTAACAGCTAAAATATGTACATCTAGCGGGAGTAAAAACGACCGGAGTATGGTATATATAAGTATAGCTTTGACGAGCTTTCTTTGACTTATACATGTAGGTATATGCTTTCTTTGGTTTGAAGGAAAAAAGAAAGTAATAATAAATTGATCTTTTTTTTTGTGCTTTTATTTTACGTGAATTGTACGTTTTTAGAGATGCAAGTTTAATATTATTTATATCGCGATATATTTGGGTTATTTATTTATTTATTTGAATTGTGGGTAATTTTTTTAATATATAAACAACTACGCGTTACAACATATAATAATTAAACGTTAATCGAAAATAATTAATTGCCAGTCGCAATAGATTTTTAAATAGTGAATTTAATTATCTCTGAACTTCACGACAAGCGCCAAAATTTTTTAAATATATCATTACACTATAACCCCTAAGAACCCCAAAAACATTTTTTTCCAAAAAAAAAATCTCAAACTCATGCATATATACAACACACCTGCTAAAACAATAAATTCTTCAAATCCCAAAAAAATCCTAATTTCTCAAGTAACTTACTCCCACGGACTCTTACACGGAATCATCCAAATCTTCTCGATACTCTCTCACTTATACATCAAACTTGACTTATTTATGCACCGTCGGTTACTTTTTCGAAACTATATATACTTAGCGCCCTGTATTTTCTTAAACTTTCCTCGAGACTTTCTCCAAAATTAATGAGTATCAGTTACAATATATCGTATATCTTTACTGATCATACTTACCCTCTGATCTATACAGTTTCTTTTTTTTTTTTTTCAATATTCGTTTGCGGTTATACGAAGAAATGATCTGACGAGGGTTACTAAAAAATAACTCTGTATCTTCATAGATTATTACTTTCACTTTGATGTATAATTTTAAGAAAAATATCATCTTACGAATACATACGTAGAAAAGAAAGTAAATTCATTGAAGATAATTATAAAAAAAAATTTCTTAATAAACCTTAACTGTCTCATAATTTTTATATCAATCGTTCTTTTTTACAATAAAAATTAATCAAACATTATCATTATCAAAAATACTCCCACTACATCAATTAAACTCCCATAACATCCTCACCATCAATCTATCACATAAAATACATCCCAAACTAACATTCAACGACAAACAACACACATACATACCTACATCTTACCCTCAAAGTATATAAAACACAAGCTCTCATTGTTTACGCACCAGGCAATACTTAAGAAGAAAAAAAGAAGAGCATGTCTCTAAACAAATTTTCAAAATACTTACATCCTATTTACACACATACACATACTTATATGTATCTATTCCCAAGAGTATATCTATACACGTGTAAGTATATCCCTAAAGAAAAAGAAAAAAAAGAAGGGAGAGGGCCTATGCAAACAATGAGAAAAACCAACCACTTGCATACGTGTTATCTGAAAAGTAACGGTTGTTGAGTGTTTGTTTCTTAAAGATTATAACGGTGGTTGTTATAGACGTAAAGATCGAGATATATAGGTATATAAATAGTATTATAGGTATTACCAAGGGTACATATCAATAGGATTTAAAAGATTGTGGATGGAACGATCCGATACGTTTGAGTATATATTTGCACAAGGTGTTGAGTTATTGGATTGGTTGGTTATTGTTTTAGATAATTGTTTTCTAATTTATCTATATTTTTATTTATTCAATTTTTTTATTATTGGTACTGTTCAATTGCTATCGATTATTTAAAATCAGAATCCTACTCATTAAAATATAATAATTAAACGTGTGCGATTTAATACATCAAATAAAACCTATATAATTTACTAATAGATCTTATATAGTTAATGACCCGACAAATCGTTTAATAATTACTACCGACTAACTATCCAAATCATCGTCTTACATTCTCACTTTCTTTCCTTTCTCTCTATCTTTCTAAAAAAAAAAAAAGAAGAAAAAAATTTTCGTGACGAGAGATTAACATGCCAGAAATTGTTCTCTTAACAAAAAATAAAAAAAAAAAAAAATAGAGCAAAAGAATCTCAAATAAAAAGTCAAGGCGTTACTCTCTCGTTAGTTTTTTTTCCCCTCCTTGTCGCCATATAATACTCACGCGTACGTATACGACGTAGCAAGAGAAATTTGTGGGACACACATTTTTCAAACTGAGGACAGAGTAAAAGACAGCTGCTGCTGCTACTGCTTGTATAGTATACCGAAAAACAAGAAAAAGAAGATGCTCACCGATATATGTTATACGTATATATACGACGTTTCGTGGTATAAATACTTGAAAAGTACTAAATCAACTGTGGGTTCTTAAGTTTATATGGAGTTATATGCACGCGTCGTGGATAATCGCTTGGATAAGCTTTTTCTTATTTTTATTCGTTGTGTTTTTTTTTATTATTTTTTAAGTTTGTGGACTAAATTTAAGTAAAATTGTGGCAAAATGTCTTTAAATGACTTGGACCGATTAACATCTCAGTTAGGCGTTGATGAACTTGTGGATAGCTTGATTCTTCGGTGTGGTTATTTTTTTTATGTTTGCTGTTGAGCGATTATAAAAAGGATATTTAATTGTTTGATTATTTTATATTATATATAAAATAATTTTAATTTAGAAACTTTGTTAACTTAATACAAGAATTTAAATATAGTGGGGAAATAAAAGTAAAAATATAGGTTTTAAATTAATGATGCGAATGAGTGTACCGGACGAAAAAGTATGAAAGAAAGTTTGGTATTTCCGTAAAGAAGAAATATTTTACATTTACTTATTTTTTTAATACAATTATTCACTTTCAACCAGTCTATGACTCATAACTTTCCATGTTTCCATTTCTTATTTATTTATACATGTGAATGTTTTTCTACACACGTTAGAAAAATTTGAATTGTCTGCAGAGATGCATTTTTCTTATCTTTTTTTAGATTTTTATAAATTTTTCAAAATATAGTAGTTGATAAATTTAGCAAATAATTAAATAGAAAAACTAATATATAAAATCGACCAAGGCTGGTAGTATCAGATTTCAAAAATAACTACTATGATTAATATTGAAAGAATAATTTATTACACACAATAAAACTAATATTTTGAACTTGAATAAATTCACGAATTAATAATTTTAAAAATTTCTTTGATGATCTTGTATAAAACAAAATGTTTATTTATATTTTCTAATATACCAGTGCCAAAAAATTACCAATGATTACAATATTTTCGACATTTTACACACCACCTAGCAATAACGTATGTTATATCCAAGAAACACTTAAAAATAAAAATTTTAATTTAATAATCAGACAAAAAATCAAAAAGGACAATCTCAAAAAAACAAATCAAAATATAAATCATTTCAATAACAATAATCTCTTCTCTTTTCTAACATCTTCACAAATTACCTAAAAACAAAATTACCTAATCCCCCCAAATATATAAAAAAAAAAACAAAAATTATCACACTTCCCCTTTTTTTTCAACATTATTTTTCAGAATGGGCACAAAGTGACTTCAGAGACGAAACGAGCAATGGTTTAGCACGTTTGGATTCAGCACACACGCCTGGTGGTAGTAATCCCGGAACGCCAGGTGCCACATCGACGACACCGTCGGCTGGTTTTACATCGACGCAGCCACGAAATCGCGGAAATGTGGGACAGAGGACTGATATTAGGAAAGGTATGTTGAGAAAAGAATGATATTAGTTGAAGTGCTATATGTGATAAAAAATAAATTGTTGTTGGATTAATTTATCGACTGGTTTTGATAATATTTTATAAAATCGCTACATAAGATTAATAAATAATTGGAACTATAGGGTCATGATTTAGTTTAGAAAATAGAGCTTAAGTTTCGCAATTCACAGGTTGTGAGTTCGATTCACGGTATCGATTGTGTTTCTGAGTTTCCGAGTCCTAGATTGAAATATACTCATAAGAGTATTAAATAAGAATGTATACAATGCACAAAATTCTGAAAGCTCGTTCAATAAATTTTAACAAGTGTTGTCCATAAGGCAATCAATCATTCAAAAACATTTTTTTTTTTCTTTTTAAATACTTTGTTCTACTGATTGTAACAAAATTTTATAAATACTTATTTTATATATTACAATTGATTAATTTACTTACGTAATAGTATCTCTTTGTATTTTTCTAAATGCAATCAAGCTGTAATATGAATCTGTGTGTTTATCTGCAACAAAAATAAAAATACAAAATTTAAAACTTTTTCATTTCATAAATAAATTCTTATTTTTAAATAGTATAAAACAACTTATGTAAACAACTTTTAGTTTTGTTATTTTTAAACGTAAATAAAATATTTTTAAATCTACAAGACATCGCTATTACATTTCATATTTATTATTTTTATTATTATTATTTCTAAAATTAAACAATCAAATAAATAAATTTGTATTATCTCAACCACAAAACAAACTAATTCATAAATTCACTCAAAAATTTAATTACTGGATATCAATCAATTAACAATCATCATTTAAAAAAGAAATCCAAATATTTCATTTCAATCAACTCCAAACATATTCCACCTACACACATTTGCAAATTAAAATTATATACCCGTGACCTTTTCACAATCTCCGCTTAGCAGCTATAGCCAAAAAGAGAGCATTTGTGTATCTCTCTTTCTCTCTCTTTGCTTCCAAAGTAATCCCCAGGATGAGAGGCAAGATCTCGAACTGATGCTCTCTTATATATAGAGCCGAAGCTGAGGATTTATTTCTCAAGTCCCCTTTACCAAGTGCTCTTACTTCTTCTTCCTCTTCTTCTTCCTCTTAACCACTGTCTCTTGATTTAGCTTACCGCTCGATTTTTGTAGCTTAAACCTTTTCTCGTATATACATACACTTTCTTTCTTTTCAAGTACTTGTTCTCTTTTTTTTTGTCCTATATTTTCTTAAGATCGATCGATTTTGTTTTTTATTTCTAAAATATACAATTTTGTAAGGTCTACTTACAAATAATTTTAAAACACATCATCAAACCCCTCCTATCTAAGCAAATCCAATACTGAGAACCATACTGCGCTTCATCGATCTTAAATCCCAAATACTAGAGAGGAAGAGAAGATACGTACGTTTAAATATCCTATATATGGCTTACAAAGAAGGGAAATGCCCTCACCTGTCAACGCTATATACTATATGCAGACCACCCGTAGCGCGAAATGTTCAATAAGATCTCGCCCCTCATATTCACTTTTAACGCCCTTTAAAACGCAATGACACCCGCTGAGATTGTCAGGATATACATATACATATATACTATATACTGTAACTGTAGGATAAATTGACGAATTGATTGGTAGTGTGTGTATATGTGTATGTGACACTTATACTGTGAAAATACTGATTGATTGGCTTTTTATTAATGCTGAATTAAAGGTTTTGAATTTATACAAAGGGATATACTATTGTATATATACAAACGTTATTTTTAGGTGGTGGTGAAAGTTAATTGAGAATTATTGTGTTATTCGGTAGAATGTAAATGTGTCGATGTGGGAGTTTTATTTGAGGAAGGTTTTGTATATAAAGTTGGTTTTAAATTTTTTTATTGAATGAATTTTTCTTTTTGTTAAATTTGATTTTTTAGATTTAAAGGCTTTTACTATAGTTGAATTATTTTTTTTTTTAATAAAAAAATTGTGATTGTTGTTAAATTTTATAATGCAGTTGTTGTGATTATAGTCATATTGATGGATTTAAAAGAGATTCAATTGCTTTAAAAAATAATGAATGATAAAAAATAAAAAAATAAATAACGACATAATGATTATTTATTGATTGATTGATGAGATGATTGATGATGTGGATATTGCAATAGAGTCATCTGCAATTGCTAAGTGTGTTCTTCAATTTTTTTTTATCTCCTACCATCACAACGAATCACTTTTGAGATTTAAAAAATACATCACAGATTTTACGTTAAATGGTCTCTTGTCTGTATCAGACATAAAAAATTGTTAGTTGAATGACAGATGATGCTCTCCATATGGCCTCTTTACTGTTGCCAATTCATTATTTAAAAAAAAAAAAATGAGAGAAAAATTTATGTCAATTTTTTTTTTATTAATCATCCATCAAAAAGTAAAAATTAAAAAAAAAAACACAAATAATAAAAATAATTAAAATATATTTCAAGAAACGTGATATTTCAACACATTTCAGGTGCTCGTACGCCAGGCGATGTAAAACACGAATTACAAGGAGCTGGTGTTGTTTCACCGGGAGTTGGCGTTAACGATTCAGACGATAAGGATGGTAAAAAAGGTAAACGTCAAAGGCGGCAACGGACGCATTTTACGTCGCAACAACTTGCTGAACTTGAAGCTACTTTTAATCGTAATCGATATCCGGATATGACTACAAGAGAAGAAATTGCAATGTGGACGAATCTTTCTGAAGCGAGAGTTAGGGTATGTATTTTTTTATATTTTATATATTTTTTTTATTGTGATATTTTTTTGTTGGAGGATGTGTTATGTATGTGGAAGAAATGGATTCCTAGGGATTTCGAATATTAATTTTTTTTTTTTTATTAGTTAGGATATTTTTTAAGAGTTTGATAAGTTGATGATAATACATATAAAAAATATTTATTTGAAATACAACAGTATATTATTTGAGTAAAAGTTGAAGTGTAAATTAAGACCATTGAAAAAGTTGATGGTATGTTTTATTTGAAACAGATTTAAAAACCAAGTGTATAATGGCCTATTCACTGTAACCGCGAGTATCGTTTTCAAAACAAACATTTAGTCATCCTTTTCATTATATATCAAGTAGTTACTACATATTTGAAACTCATCACTCAATATAACTGTAAAGTTCCATTTTATAAATAATGTAAATTTCTTAGAAAATTTTTTTTAATCAATACGTAACCCTTCCCCCAAAAAAATAAAAAAAAATCAAAGAAAAAAAATTACACCTATACCCTTTATCCACAAAGAATTTCAATATCAAAATAAATCCGCTTACAATACACCCACCATACAAACATACACCAATACCAAAATCATAAAAAGTAAATTCAAAAGAATATCGACCAACACACCAAAAAAAACTCCTATCCTCAAAAAATACCCTCAAAAAAAGGAAGACTAAAAAGGAAGAAAAAAATTTTTGACATAGCATACAAATATCAATAGTATAACGACTCGTCGTCACATACCATATATGTACGATACCAACGAAAAAAAAAAAAAGAAACCACAGAATCAACTCTGTAACAATATACACCCTAGAACGAGTAGTAGTAGTAGTAGTAGTAGTAGTGGTAGTAGCAACATAGCTCAGTCCGCCATAACTTTGGAAAATCTACCTGGCTAAAAGCGTATATGCTATATATAACTATAGCTATGGGTGAGAGGTCATGTCGCTCGGCACCTCTTCATTAAATGCGCGACCGCGCATATATACCCTTTCCCTCTTTTCCTATGTGCACGTATATACATACATACATACATACATACATACATACATATACCAAAAGGTTTGCAGAACAAGAGAGAAAAGGTGAGAGAGGAGGAGGAGGGTCCGATTTTGCATTTATAGAGGCAACGAGCACACGTGCAGATCCACGGGACAGGGCTTTTCGTCCAACTATATGTGTATACGCGCTGTGAGGAGAGAAAGGGTTGAGAGGGAAGGTGAAGTGAGAGGGGGGGGGGGGGTATAGAACTGCGGGTAGGTATACGTGGTGGTGGTGGCGGGCTTTGTGCGACTACCTGGCTATATAAGCCCCCCCATGGATTTATAGAACCGCAAGCTGCGTCTACGTATATGCTATACTGATGCTGTATATATATGCTACCAACGCTACCACGACGTTATACGCCATGTACCAAAATTCCGCAAATTCTGTTGTCCTAAAGAGAGAAAGATAGAGAGATAGAGAGAGAATGGTAACTTGCTTACTATACGTAGGTACCTCGGCGTATTCTAGTTCGTCTTTGCCATATCAATATTTATTCTTTTTCTCAATTCTGTAAATGGTTTGAAAATGTTTTTGATTATACGCACTTTTAAGTTGAATAAAAAAATTTTTTTTTCCAAAGTAGGGTAAATATCATTGAACTTTGGATCTTTAATTCAATTATATGAACGAAATATACTATAATTTTTACACAAGATATATTTTTGGTAAAATATGTGAAACTTTTGAATATAGATACATTTACAAAAAATAATGTAACTAAACGATTAAAAAAAAATTTTAAACAGTGTAGTCGTGTGGAAAGCGAAATATTATTAAATTAAAATTAATTGTTATTAAATTAAAATTAATTGTTACTTTAATACATTGATTACGATTACAATATAATTTTAATGCATTATAAGACAAATGAATTATTAGCAATTCAGAGTTCCGGCTTGACTCAGTTATCAAAGCGCAGGCTTCGTAATTCATAGGGTTGTGAGTTCGATTCTTGGCGTCTTACATTTCTGAGTGTTTCTAAACCCTAACTTGAAATATATTCGTCTAGAGTATCAAAAAAGTTATAAAAAAAAAAAAAATGTTATATTTTAGCGATTTCGTAAAATCTAAATTATAAAGCATATGTTAACCATACAATAATTATTTATTTATTTTTTGTTCTAAACAAATAATCATTTTTTTTTTATCCAAAAATATTATAACATTTTTTGCCATACTTTCTCTCAATATACTTACAAACACAAATTTTAAAAGTATAACAAAAAAGACTATACCTATACAGACAGACATACACGCAGATCTCAAATATTCTGTACAGGCCCAACAGTGCCGCAGTTATCTGCAAAGAAGCAGGCGGGCAGATATACGTATATATGCCTATATATGTTTCGGTCGGTGGCACTAGCACTAGCAGCAGCAGCATCCAAGCGTACCTTTATACCATACCCTCTGCTGTTCTATACAAGCATAGCTCGAGCAGTACACACACACACATACATATATGCAGGCGAAAGCAAGCGAGCCTGGCCTGTCCAAGATAATCCGTCGGTGATTAAGACCATAAATCCATCGGCGGATTAGTATGGTTGCAACGCGGCATACACGCAAGAGAGAGAGAGAGAGAGAGAGAGAGAGAAAGGGAGAAAGGTTCTCTTCCTTCTCGCTTCTATTTCTCTCTATCGTACTCGGCACTCGTATGAACGTATCCTATACATATTTCTCTCTGTGATTCGAACTTACATTTTTTTTATGGTACTTTCAGACGCAACATAGAATGTCTGTACGTTGAATGTAAAAAGTTAGATATACATATATATGAAAAAGAATACGAAATTAAATGTAAAATTAAAATATCGTACGAGTATCTTCTTGCTATGATAGTAAACAAAAGTAAAATGTATCTGTACACCTATCAAAAATTATTTGCATCAACGAAAATATCATTCGTAAAATATAAATTACTAAAAACGTATATCTACAATATGCAGATTTATCAAAAGCTCTCATACACGCATCATTGAAAAATCTCTCAGCAGAGATAAAAAGAGAGAGAGAAAGAGTGTCTACATCCACGAATTTAAACACACAAACTCACCATGGCAACGCCAACAACCATTGGCTTCTCTCTCTCTCTTTCTCTCTCTCGATGTGTATTAATTTTCGGTTGGAACGTGAGCTGAACTTAAGCTCCTGGCATTTGTGTGTGCTTGCGCCGGCGTATACACTATCACTCTATACATAACAACGCGGCCGAAAGAGAAAATCGAGCTTTTGCCACACACGCACACACACACACATATATACTTCATAACAAAGTATAGATACATACAAGAAAGAGATCACACCTTCACATACATACATACACATGGAATGACATATACATGGAAACTCGGATTACCGGCTGTCATTCGTATATATATATTCGTGGAGCTTTGGCTTATAGAAGAGAAGAGAAAGGTAGGGGTGTACGTTAGCGTTGCTGTCAGCGGACTATGGGCTGGGTTACGTATACATATACCTATATATAGGCTGCAAGCTCGAGACTGTATATCAATTATTAGTGGACCCTGTGGAGAGTCGCGGGTTATGCGTTCATTTGCATTTTCCACGTGTGGAAGAGAAACAGAAAGGTATAGAGAGAGATAGGGAGCTTGCGATGGTAACTGTAGAATGAAGATAGGGCTTGGTTCGTTGGTTGGTTGGTTGGTTGGTTGCAATATCGATGTGATGGGTTGATATGTATGGGGTAGATGCTGGATTTGGAGAATAGGTAAAAGCTCGTGCGAGCTTTTTCTTGTGGAAAATGAATATATATATATATATAGATAAAATTTTGGAGAATATGAAATATTTATTAGAAATTTGATGAAAGGTCAAGTAAATTATAAGTCGAAAGGATTTGAATTTAAAATATTTGTAGAATGTAGAATAAGATTAATTTGAATTTGAGTTAATGAAAAAAATTATTGTAAAATTATATTTAAAATTTGAAGAAAAAAATCTTACACAATATATTACTAAAATTTCATTATAAAAAAACTCTCTTTACAGAGTTTACAACTTTTATCTAACCAAAAACCAAAAACAAAAATAACTAAAAAAATGTATTACCGATCACATACATAAATAAAACAAAAATCATCAAATGTAAAAAAAAATTACAATAACTAAAATTTAACAAAAGCTCTTTCCCAGACTTTCATGTCAGTATACACATACACTCAACAAAACCTTGCTTGCAAGCTCAACTAGACACACTCTCTATTTCTCTCTTACAATCCGCCAAAACGATTTTAGAATCAGAAGGAAAAGCGAGCTTGCAGCTATTTATAAATTAGACCACTATACACACATACATACATATCTACGCATTCTCTCTTTTTCCCTCCTCCAATATACCAGACAGCTCGTTTCGTTAAACTCGGTAGTAAAAAGAGAGAAAGAGAAAGAGATGCAGTCGCATACGCGGTATATAACTAGCCATCGGATGATTCTCTCTCTCACAAGCAAGCAAGCAGGCAAGTGCAAGCTCTCTTTCTCGTTTAGCCGCTACTATGGCCGGTTGGTCGGTGGCGCTTCTACACTACTACAACTACATACATACATACTATACTATACTATACTATACGTACCAGTGGGCATTAAAAATCACGTGTTCCGCTTGAGCTCATAATCTCGTATAATCTTTTGCAAAGTTGTTAATACTCGGCTGGCTTACCGGGTGTTAATTTAATATCCATACAGGTGCGCCAACATTGAATATATCCGAGAGTCCCACTCTTTCTCTCTCTCTCTAAATGCTCTTTTCTCTCTTTTTTTTTAAGCTTTTCTCGTTCATACGTTCGTTCGTTCGTTCATTCGTTCGCTACTGTGTGGCTTTCTCGCGATTTTAAAACGGGTTGAGTATATAAAAAAAAAAAAAAAAGAAAGAAAGATCTATAAAACTCGACTGCTTTAGTTTTTCTTTTCTTTTTTTTTTTATATAATCTTTCTTCTTTCTATTTCTTTCATTTCTATCGATATAGCTATGAACTTCATATTGGTTTTTATATGATTGTATGGGTGTGTGTGTATTGGTTGTCCTCGTCTTTCTTTCGATATTATGTGGAGTTAAACGTATGGATAAAGAGGAAATTATAAAAGGATAAGTCAAACGATTCGATTATTAAACTTAATCAGTAGATGCAGTACGTCATTAGTCAGGCCATCTTATTGGCGATAATTTATCTAAACCTTAAAAATAAACTTTTACTAATTGTAAGCGTAAATTTTGCTTAAAAAAGTTTAATTCAATAATTGAAATACATAACAACTGTAACATTTTATAAAAATAATACATCTTTTGTACAGTATCAAACTCGTACTTATATATTCTACCATCATATATATTTCATAAGTCATCGAAAAAATGCATCCCTTAAAAAAAAAACAAACAAAAAAATGCACATAAAAAGATAGAAGAAAACGAAAAAAAAAAAAAATAGTTGGTTTGTACGAGTATAGGAAAATAGAGGAAATATACGCTATATTCTACTTTTTTCGCGGCAGAGCGGAATTCAAGCGCGCGCGTGTGGCTTGTGTGCAGCCAAACCTCCCTTTTTGCGTTATACATATATGAGTAATTCCACAAAAAAGGGGTAGTTATATGGTTCAAAAAAAAAAAAATTTCAATTTCGAGGTACGCTCCTGATTGAGGGCGCATTTTGTTC